>JAXHKN010000421.1:0-23330 GCA_038407165.1 Ceratocystis variospora | reverse complement strand
GGTATTATGAAAGGGGGAAGAAGATGAAAAAAGAAGTAAAGAGAAATGGGCGATGAAAGGAAAGAAGAAAGAGAGGAGAGAGAGGAGAGAGAGGAGAGAGAGAGAGCCAGCCAGCCAGCCAGCCAGCCAAGCACATAGCAAGTAGGCAAGCAAGAACAAGCTGGCGGCGGGCTTTGATAGGCTAGCGTTAATACGCCAAGTATAGCAGCGGGTTTTCAGATTAGGGGGGGGGGGGGACTGCCGTAAGTATATTTTCGGGGCGCTTTCTCTACTTTTCACGTCAAGATGTGAGCACTATATTGCCATAAGGTATAAGATATAGGGTACAAGGCACAGGAGGAAATGCAAACAACTAGAGTGGAAAGCGGTACAGCATTATTGGGGGCCTTTCCTACCCGCAGTTTGAACAAAAAGAGTGAAAAAAGAGAATAAAGGGAATAAAAAGCATAATTGGACAAAATAGCGAGGTGGCCCAGGAATTTCTCCGTACGAAAATAAAGGCAGGTAGGTAGATTGGATTGGGGCGGAGTCGTTCATCAAGCGTGTTTGGGGCAAAGACGATCATGGAATGGATGGATGGGTTGGATGAGAAAAAATAGAGAAAAAAGCCTGCAAAAATCGAAAAATAGAACAAATCCAAGGCCTTGTCCGTATGCAGTGGAGGCCCAGCACAGCTCAGCTTGGTGGAGTGTGTGCGTGCAGATACACGACAACACGGCACGCATGCTAGAGGGCATGACGACAACTTGGGCCTGTTGACAGTTTTTTCTTTTCTCGTACCAGAGCTAAGCCACCAACTCGCTGACTCTGACATTTCGTCCGGCCCTTCGTCCTGTCCTTCGTCCTGTCCTCCGTCCCGTCCTTTGTCCGCCCCCATGGTATTCTCTATGGGCTTCGTCTTGGTTGGGCCAGGCGCTCGCTCGTCTCGTATTCCCACCTATGCTTCTGCTTTGGTGGGTAGTGTACTCTCTGTTAGCTTGCCAATATGAGCGCGCGATCTGGATACCTGCTAGCTGGCTTGAAACGCTCGATTCCCCTGGAAAAGGGAAGTACCTGTGGGCTTTACCCCTGGCTACTGGTTAACAGTGGGTACTTGGGAGGAGGGGGGGAGAGGATTGCCTAGTCTACTGCTAGTTCTGGGTCTTGGCTCTAGTCCTGGTCCGACTTGCTTGCCTCCCCGTAGTGGGTGAGGTGCCCTGAAGCCAATGGCCAAAGCCAGGGCTTAGTGGCATTCAGCGAGAAGGGGGTCGATAGCCAAGGCCTAATGTTACTTCGATTCAGGCCACTTCAGGCTTGGCTTGGCTTTTACTGCCAAGTGCCCAGCGCCCTTCTCCAGGGCCCTCCTCGTCGGCTTGTGGCTTGCGGCTTGTCGACTTGTAGGCTTCTTTTTTCTTCCTTTGTTATTCCCTCTTCTTTCTTCTCTCCTACATCACCAAACTCTCTTGCTTTCGACCTCAAGCCTTTTTTCTTTTTTTTCTTTTTTTTTTCTCGAGGGCTTTTGTTTTTTTTCTTCTGCTTCTTCTGCTCCTTCTGTTCTTCTTTATTTTATTTTATTTTCTTTGCTCTTGTTTTTTCTTTTGTTACGGCGATGGAAAAGCTGCTTCGCAAAACTATCTAGACTTATTGAGCCGCCACAAAATACAAGGCCGCTGCCATCGTCAACCTCGATAACCAAAAAGACGCGTGGCAATCTAATCCAGACTAAGCCATCAGCACAGTCAGCTTGCTTCTCCTTGTGTTCTTCATTTCTTACTCTCGCTTTGTTTCGACCCTTTTTTTCTTTTTTTTTGTTCCTTCGATCCAGACGTACAACACAAAACACAGCCACAGCCACAAAGTCTCACAACTAATCATCAACAATCGTCCGAGTGACTTCTATCCCTCTCGTCTTCTCTCTCATATCCATATTGTCTATCGCGTCTCGATCTCGCTTCCTCCTCATCGCGATACCGTCCCTCCGCTATGAAGTTCTCCCTCGCCCGTTGGGCCCCCCTGGCCGCGTTGGCCGCCCTCGTCGCCTCTCCTCTTCCCGCTGTTGCTGAGCGTGTTCTCACTTCTCAGTCCCTCAATACTTGTGGTGACTCGTCGGGCTTCGGCGCCTCTCTCTTCAAGGTCGTCTTCACTCCTGAAAATGGCACTGCTAGTGTCGATCTCGAGGCCACTGTCTCCGTTAACGGCAATGTGACCTTTGACATCTCCATTTCTGCCTACGGCTACGAAATCCTCGAGCGTACTATCGACCCTTGCGATTACGAAGACCTTGCTGGTATCTGCCCTTTGCGCTCCGGCCATTTAACCATCCCTACCTTTAGTCTGCCTGTTGATGCCAACACAGTCAAGGACATTCCCGGCATTGCCTACAGTGTTCCTGATCTCGATGCCACGGTCAGAATCATTGTCAGTATGTCGGCCACGGGCGACCAGGTTGCCTGTGTAGAGGCTGATATCTCCAACGGAAAGACTGTTAATCTCTTGGCTGTCAAATGGGCTACTGCTGTCGTTGCTGGTCTGGCCCTCATCTCGGCTGCCGTCATCTCTGGCATGGGTCACTCAAACACTGCTGCCCACGTTGCCTCTAATGCCATGTCACTCTTCAGCTACTTCCAAGCCCAGGCTATGATTGGCCTGACTGCTGTACGTATGCCGCCTATTGTGCGTGCGTGGACTCAGGACTTTCAGTGGTCCATGGGTGTCATCCACCTGGGCTTTATGCAGGACATTTTTACCTGGTATCAGCGCGCCACTGGCGGCACTCCCACCACTCTCTTCGACTCCATGTCAACTGTGTCCGTCCAGGTTGAGAAGCGTGGCCTCCTTCATGGCGCTGTCGATCTCTACACTCGTGGCGGTCCTGGCGCACTGATGACGCGTGATATTGCCATGTTGCCCCGTGCTGCCTTCGAACTAGCTCGCCGCAGCGTCATCACCACCAGCGCTGGCCATTATCTGGTCTACGGCATTGAGCGTGTCGCTTTCCTGGCTAATATCGAGTCCAGCAACTTCTTCCTCACCGGATTGACCTTTTTCTGCCTCTTTGTCATTGCTACCATCGGGGGCATTGCTGCCTTCAAGGGCATCACCGAAATCCTGGCCAAGAACAAGACCATCAGGCCCGATCGCTTCCAGGAATTCCGCAATGGTTGGCGTACTGTCCTTAAGGGTGTTCTTTTCCGAATTTCCCTCATCGGCTTTCCCCAGCTCGTTATCATCTGCATGTGGGAGTTTAAGCAGAATGACTCTCCTGCCGAGGTTGTGCTCGCCGTCTTCTTCTTCTTTGGTATCTCTATTACCCTTGCCTGGGCTGCCAGCAAGGTTATTCTCATTGCTCGCCGCTCTGTTACCATGCACCAGAACCCCGCATACATCCTCTTCTCCGACCCCCAGGCCATTAACAAGTGGGGATTCCTCTACGTTCAGTACCGTGCCTCTGCCTACTACTTCATCGTGCCCACTCTGGCCTACTTGCTTGTCAAGGGCATGTTTATTGCCTTTGGTCAGAAGTCTGATACCACTCAGGCTGTGGCCTTTGTCATCCTCGAGGCTGCTGCTCTAATTACCGCCAGTGTCATCCGCCCGTGGATGGACAAGACCACCAATTCGATCAATATCTCTATTTGTGCTGTCAACTTTATCAATGCCATCTTCCTCTTCCTCATGACCAACGTATTTAGCGCTCCTGCTCTCATGGTTGGTATTGTCGGTGTTGTTCTCTTTATTCTCAACGCTGCCTTCTCGCTGATTCTACTACTGATGATCATTGGCTCGACCGTGCTTGTTTTCTTCCGCAAGAACCCAGACAACCGCTACCACTACATGGCTGATGACCGTGCCTCGTTTATGAAGTCGCAGACCCACCTTGCCGCGACTACTGAGCTCGATGCCCTGGCTGCGACTGCTCGTGGCGACAAACACGGCGGCTACAAGACCCAACTTGATCTGGATGAGGACAACGAGTCGATTTCTTCGGACAGCATTCGCAAGCGTGCCGCCAATAAGGCTAGCGGAAGCTTGACTGCTAGCAACGCTGCTTCCGCTTCGTCGTACTCGGTCAATGAAAAGAGAAATGCTCCTGGCAGCAGTGCTATCCCCCCTCGCTCACCTATTGACCCGTCGTTGCCGCTATTCCCAAGCGGTCAACAGCGCAGCCAGAGCCCTAGTCCGAGCTTCAACGGCGCCCGTGTTGACAGAGCGCCCGCGAGTCCCTATGGGAACGCGCCGTCAGCTTACAGCAACAGCAACACAAATGTGAACTCGTACAGTGGTGCACCAAGCCCTGCGCAGTTCCGCCAGCAAAATAACCAAAGTCCTTGGCAACGCGGTGCTGGTTACTAAGAACCTGTTTTTGTTTGTAAGCTTCTTCGCCCCAGACCTGTCGTACCATTGCTCGTCTGATGTGTGTTTTGATCCTTTTGCAGGGTGTTATTTTTCCTCTTCATGATATGTTTTTTGTGGCTTTTGTTTTTTTTTTGGCTCATTTTTTCTTTCGTCTTACCCCCTCCCCCCATCTCTCTCATACCCTCTTTATTCATCATATCAGTTTTGTGTGCTATCTTGGATCAGGGCTCTCTTCGTACACTTGAGGCGTTTTATACCTTCTCGCTGTGTGGCTCTCTATACGCCTCTATTCATTTCTACTATATGTACTTCAGCAAGCGGTCCTCAAGCAAAGCGTGCTTTTGGCATAGGCTATCTTGTGGCTAGTGCTTTATATCAAATCTCCATATTGGTTTCTGTTCTTATAAATCCTGCGTTTATTTTCTTGACTTGTGTCTTGATCGTCTCGTTGTGTATGATGTGAACCCAAGTTGGACTGGGCATGGCGGGCGTCGCATAAATGTTGGCTTCGTGGCTCTTTAGGAGGTCTCTTCCACCACTGCCAACCAAGCCTTGCCATTGTTTCCTTTTTCCTTCAGTATTTTCCTACTTGTCTTTGTAATTACTTGTTGCCTTTATGTTATAGTGCGGTCCTTTGTGCGTGTATTTTCAGATATAGCAGATATGCTATATGCCGCTGTCTGTATTACTATGAGCGACGGGGATGTTGACCTTCAAACTAGTGATAATGTCACGTCCGCCTCTTATACTCTCTTCAAACCTCACCCATCTTTATTCCACATGTTATCCCTGGTACTGCTGGCCGGCCATGTACGCGCTGAAGGTCCGCTGTTGGTAAAGGTTAGCTTAGTGGCTATATCCAAGAAACGATAAACAACTTAAAGGAGCCGGGGATCTTGGGTTGAGACGTACCGGATTACGCGTCTGGATGTACACCGTGCCAGGGCCCGTGAACTTGCACACAAGGCCTTCACCCGAAGTAAGACCAGAAATAATACCGCCAGACGCTACGCGCTCCATGACGTATTTGGTGTTCCAGGCGACGAGATGGCCGTTGTCGACGAAGTATTTTTCGCCGTCTTGGAGCTGGGGAGGAGGGGCAATGGCAGCAAAGAAGCCACATGAGGTTAATAAAATACACCTATGAACGAGGAGAAAAAGACTGCAGCAAAACTGAAACTTACCTCCTTGCGTATCACAGCCCCAAAGCTTGTGATCCACAGCAAGCCCGTGCCTGAAATCTTGTACACAAATAGACCCTCGCCTGAGAATATGGCCTTGCTCAAGCCCTGACGCTTATAGTCCTTCTTCACGCCCTGCGTACATGCTAGAAAGGCGTCCCGGGCCAAACTCCATGTCTCGCTACCACTCAAGCGCAACGTGACCAAATCGCCTAGCATTGCCGGGGCCAGGAGCACCTCGCCAGGGCCCGAGTACGTCGAGTGGCCAACCTCGCCACCAGCAACGTATTTCTTGAGACTGAACGAGGCCGTGCCCTTTAGCGTTACGCTATGCGACATAGCAATCATGGCACCCGGTCGTGCGATTAGCGGGGCACCAAACGCTAGTTGAATGGTAAGCATGCTGTTGCAGTCGCGGTGCGATATACGGAAGCTGCCGCCGTTGAAGAGCCCCGTGTCATCGGAGACGCTATGCGCACCACTGAAACCGCCGAGACTGTCGGCTGGGCCACTGGGTGTCGGCATAGACTTTGCGGGAACTGGTGCGGCTGTGGGAGGGGTAGACGCGGCAGTGGGCGTGGACATGTTGCTGGCATTAGAAGCTGTAGCCTCAGCAACTGCTTTGCGGGAGGAAGCAAACACGCGGCGAATGTCGCTAGCAGCGCTTGCCACGAGAGTTTTGGCCGATGTGCTTGTGGGGGGTAGCGGCGCAGTGTTGTCGGCAGCAGCCGGTACGGGTGGGCTACTACCAGCTGCTACAGAAGTAGGGGCAGGTACGGGTGCAGTACCAGTACCACTTGACTCTACAGGAGCCGAATCCTCGGTCGGTGGTGGGGCAAACTGCATAGCCATAGGGACGGCTGCGATAGAAGCAGCAGTAGCATTAGTATCTAGAGTAGGAGCAGGAGCCAAAGTAGACGGAGGAGCCGGCGTCGAGGCGGGTACGGGCGATGCTGAAGGTATCGGCTGGACGAATGGAGGCGTGTACGTAGCACGCGATGTGATGGGAGCAGGTGAGGGCGCCGGTGGGTTGGCGGCGACTGGTGGACTAGGGGGAGTAGCACTAGCGCTGGGAGGAGGCGGATACATCCGTTGCGCAGCAAATGCTTGAGGCACAGGGTAGGATGTCAATGGGCCCTGGGGAGATTTGGGCGGCGATGCTATGGACGGCGGAGGCGGGTAAAAGGTTGTTTGGGTAGCAGGTGCTGAGGCGGGTGGTGCATAGTGTGGCGGCGTGTGGGGAGCAGGGGGAGGAGCGTAGGCTGTGGTCGTTGTAGTGGCCGCAGCGGTAGGTGGTGCTGGGTACATTTTCTGAGGGGCTGCATGAGGTGTTTGTTAGTGAGACTGACAGATGGCAGAGGAAGAGCAGAAAACATACTCGGAGTGCTGATAGCGACGCCAGCGCCAGCGCTGGTAAAGGGAGGGGCTGTGATACACGGATGTTAGTAGTTTTTAGACACGATGGAAGAGGCACTGGGGCGGGAGTGAGCTCACGCGGATGATATTGGGCCGACATTATAAACGGCGGTTACTTGATCGCAAAAGGGTATAGACGAGAGCAAGAGTCTGTTAAGCTGTGGTACAAAGGTCTAAGAGCCAAGAGAGCTTCTGTCGTGATCTAGGTGTGTAGGTGTAGATGTAGAATGTCTTGGAACTTGGAAATCCGCGATGCAAGATGCAAGAAAGAGAAGGAAAAATTGAAGTCAAGTGACCATCCGACTGTTTCTGCCGCTTCTATTTGGACTTCTTCAATCTTGTGCTTCTGTAGTAAGCCAATATCAGCCAAGGCCTTCCCCCCCCTCCTCTCAATGTTTGAGCCTGCATCTGATTGGATACCTAGGCAGCGCGCAAGAACATCCTGACTCTAGATTACAGCGCTTCGCCTGAGCAACGCACAAACAGGCCTGTAGCGGAGCAGGGTAGGGCTCACTGAGAGAGGTGAGGGTGCCTTGACAAAGGCTTTGTTGCTGTCTGTACGCCTTGTCATTGGATGGTGATGTAGTATAACAATGTAAGTTGAACCAATCACAGTGCGTCAAGCTGGCGCCAGTAGCAAGCTGGGCGCTTAGAAAAATGTAGGGTTTGGGGCCTAGAATGTAGACCAGTGGGGACTACCTACATCATAGGCATCTATGGTTGCGTTTTAGCCGACGGGCTAAACCGCAGTCCAACGACACCTTCGTCCTCCTTGCTTGTGAACGACCAGGGAAAAAAAGAGCAGGGAATAAAATACTACCGGAAGCATCGGCTCGCCCAACAATCTCGCATTCCGCACCCAGCCTCAGGATTTAGTGGCGTCAAAAAGCTCACTACAGCCTGCTTGTGAGCTGTTTTTAGTTTTGGTGGGAGAGGGCCCTAAACAGCCAATCGGCGCAAAGCAGCCAGAGGCTGATGCTACATGTATCCATTTTGCCTCTTCGCCCTACCGTTCTTCACTTCCACTTCCCTGCGAAACCTGGAGAGAAGAGGCACACACAAGCTGCCTGATAAATGGCCGTTGAATACAGGGAAAAATAATACGAGGCTCCGCCCTGTGAGATGAGCAATAAATCAGCCAACACTGGGCGGAGCGGGGTGGGGTTTTCGCGTTCCGCCTGTCTTTATGTAACTCAGGCCACTACCCTACTAACTCACTCTTTATGTGGCCAGGTTGTAGCTGTGAGGGAAGTACGTACTGGTACGTATCCAGATCCACGGGGTGGAGACTGCCAGCTGGCAGCGATACAGAAGCCCCATATTTACGTTGTACTACAGCTGCGCTGGCCAGCACAAAGTCCTTCCTAGGAAGCCGTTACGGTTGGTTATTCTTGGGGAGAGCTGCCATAAATCTCGCCCGCCATGTCACGACGCCCAGTAAAAGGAGAGTACATTGAGACTGTAAGCTTTGCCCAAAAGCATGCGGCGCATTTCTGGCTGCTATGTCCGGTCTAACGCATATCTAGGACACCGGCAACAAGGTAGCCCGCAAGGCTACGCTGGTCGGCACCCAGAACATCATGCTGGGTGGCAAGACCGTCATCCAGCCAGAAGTCATGATCCGAGGCGACCTTGCCCGATTCCCAGCAAATGCAGTACCCCAGGGCCAGGGCCAGTCTGGTAACAACACGGCTATTGCCATTGGGCGTTACTGCTTCCTGAGCCGTGGGTGTCTCTTGCGACCGCCAGCGAGACTGAACAAGGGGTAAGAGTAGCGAGTAGCGAGTAGCGTCGATGCATGCGTCTACACACACACATCCGCGCAAGTAGTCGCGCTGGAACGGAACGGTGCCATAACATACTAGACGGCTAACAGCTTGGTGGTTTCCCTGTGCAGTGTTTTCTCCTACGTCCCGCTCCGTCTTGGCGACCATGTATTTGTTGGCCAGGGCAGCGTCATTGAAGCGGCTGTTGTGGGCAGCCATGTGCACATTGGAAACAACGTAGTGATCGGGACGCTAGCCATCATCAAAGACTATGTTAAGATTTTGGACGGCGCTGTCATTCCGCCGCAAATGGTTGTTTCTAGCTTTAGCATTGTGGCTGGCCAACCAGCGCGCGTCGTTGGCGAGATCCCCGAGGGCAGCCATGATGACTTTGAATTGAGGGATCTATACAAGACGGTCGGCAATCCGCCGCAGCCTCACTAGCGGCACAAGGCGCGAATGCGTAGGGCCGGGAGATTGTGGGATGGTAGCTCGGTAGCCATAATGAAGAAACATTGATACCCCGTCTTTCCAGCGAACAACGACACAACTGTTGACGACTGTCAGAATACCGTGCAGACTGTACCTGGTACTTGAATGAATAGAGCCGTGGTGTGGCACCTTGGTATATCGCCTCTGCTATATTTGTGGACCCAAACTAGTGAATCCTCTCTAAAGGCGTGGCCTTTTTAAGTTTTCGGCATGCGCCAAAGGTTAAAAAGCATGTGGGTTTTCGCAATCATAGCTTGAGCGTAATTACTCTTTTCGAAGTGCTCCAAGTCTGGTAGTAAGAAGTAGCACAAGCTAATGTGTGCAGAGAGGACATTTGTATCAGAGCAAGACTGCACTCGGACTTGGACAACGAGCCTGTGCATCCTTTTGCCTACCGCCTCACTCTCGTCTATGTAATAGTGTGTCAGATAAATGGATGGAGAAACGAAGGGAGAAGGCTCGGGAAAAGTGGAGTAGCCCACCAACAAATCCACAGCCCCATAGCCTTTACCTAGCCCAAAACAGAAGGGAAAGAGATCGGGAAATCGGGCTTTTACAGGACAAAAGCGGCAATCTTGGTATATCCAGAGTGGCATGACGTGCCTGTTCTTGGGGGCTTTTCTCTTTGTCAGTCGCTTGCTAGCTAACTGAATACATACATGCCTGCTTGCACAAGTACGTGTGCATAATGCACGGTGAATCATCTATACTACTACGCTGGGTCCAGAAATGGTAGTTTCCCTGTCGTAAAAAAAGAACAATTAAACAGCAAACGGAGCCGTACCTACCTGATTTAGTGGCAGCCGTCATTTTTTGCCATCAAGCTCTACAGTGGCAGGTTTCAAAACTTTTCATCTCCCAGTTTTCTCTTCGTCTATTTTCTTTCATTCTTTTTCTTTTTTATTCTTCACTTCTCTTCTTCGTCTCGTGGCAACTCAAATAATTCATCGTTTTATTTTCATTTTCATTCTTTTTTTTTTGTCTTGATTTTATTTTTTTGGACCTCAAAAATCGAAATTTCCCTATTTTTTTTTCTTGCTTTGATCTTGGAAGGCCCCAAACCCTATATTTTTGGTGGCTCTCTATCACTCATCCACCTATTCACGGACTCACTGTACCAACCCTTTCCGTGGCTTGGTCGCGTTTCTGACTCCTCTGTCCCTTTTCCTCGGAAGATACACTCGTAGACAGATCCATACTCAAACTCTCACACAATCGCCCTCTCTGCCCTCCCAAAAATGGGTCACTCCTTTTCATTATCTCGCCTACGCTATCTCATCTTCTTTGGCCTCCTCTTCTTCTCAGCTTCCCTTGGTACTTGGCTAATACCGCGCGTGCTGAATCCGGTCCCTCCAACTGGTGAAAAACGCCGTGCCGACAGACAATGGATCGGATCGTCACACTACTGGCTAGATCGCCAGGCGTGCCGCTGGCTGAGTCTTTGTGGAATCCAGCATATTCGTGTTGACCCACCTGGAGGCAAGCGTTCTATCCTTCCTACCGATCACTCTCATCGTCTCAGCCTGGAGCTGCGATCTCTTGTGGAAGACCGAAACCAGTCATATCTAGCGCCTGAAGATATGGACAAATACGACGACCCCTCAGCCTTCTACGACGCCGACGAGCCCATCCAGTTTGATGACCTTGAAGGCGACGAAGGAAGCCCTAGTGCGCTCTATCACAGTTGGCAGATGGCCCACAAGCCCTCTCTTCCGCGTCCTAAACTCAACTCTAGCCAAGATTCTGCGTCCGGCACCATCCTTCGTAGTGTTCCCCAGTATGTACTCGACCACGCACCGCTTGTTCATCTGTACAGCAATGAGCACTTTTGGCCCAGTGATATCGAGGAACATGTACGTCACATGCATGTAACCGTCGACACCCACGGCCATGGCATGAAACCGGTTGTTCCTGCCGAGCCCTTGAGTCTTGATACTCTCAGCCAGCTGAACAACCTGTCCGAAACCAACAAAGTCTTCCTTGCCAGCGTGGACGACGTCGAAGGCCGCCCAACCTGGCTTTTCAACTCTGCTGGACGTCCTGGCGAATGGGACGACAACGACGACGAGTCAGATCCCAGCCATGATGACCCCGGCCATGGTCACCCCGATCCTAAGAAGCACACCAAAATCCCCCACGATGAGCAGTGGCTTCAGGAAGGCACTACCTGGTTCGATGTCAAGCCTACTGAGCCGTTAAATCGCATCACAGACCCCCGAAGACTTCCTGGCTATGCCAAAAAACACCATAGAAGACAAAGCAGCCGTGACCAGCAGCGCCTTCAAGCCGATGAAGAAAAAGACGCACCAAGGGGAAAGCCCAACTCCAACGGCTATTCCTCAGCCCCTGCGACGCTGATCGTGGTTGACAAGGGATCGGGAATCGTCGACGCCTTCTGGTTCTTCTTCTACAGCTACAATCTCGGCCAAACCGTCCTTAATGTCCGCTTTGGAAACCACGTGGGTGACTGGGAGCACGCTATGGTGCGGTTTGAAAACGGCGTTCCGCGGGGTGTCTTCTTCAGCGAACACGAGGGCGGCCAAGCCTATGCCTGGGGCGCTGTCGAGAAGCGCGGTTCGCGACCTGTGATCTACAGCGCCGTTGGAAGCCATGCTATGTACGCCATGCCGGGCCTACAACCTTACATCCTACCATTCAAACTTCTCAAGGATGTTACTGACAGAGGACCACTTTGGGACCCTGCGCAAAACAGTCGTATGTACTTCTACGAGTACGACCGACCCGAGCCAGAAAACAGCATGGCCAACCCCAATTGCTTGACGCCTGCGATGCAGAATCCTGATGCGCCCGTGGACTGGTTCTTCTACACGGGTGCGTGGGGCGACCGCCTCTACCCTCTGGCCGATAAGCGACAGTGGCGTCTCTTTAGTCAGTACCACTATGTTAATGGGCCGACCGGGCCGATCTGGAAAAACCTTAATCGCGAGCGCATGTGCCAGACGAAGCGCTGCGTGATTGCCCATAGTCTGATGCCAGGCCGGACGTGGTATGGTTGATGACTTGCGCGTCGCAGACCTTGTGTGTCCTATTTGTTTTTGAGCTTGCATTTTGTTTTGCGTGGCTTGCCTCGCTACCGTCTTTCTCTTCTGCCTTGTCCGCTGACTACGATGATGTGTCTTGTTTAGCCTGTTTCGTTTCTACCATTTGCCATTTGCTGATCTTCTCTGTCTGTCCTCTTCTTACCCGGACATTACCATCCTTTCGCTGTCTCACTTTTACTGCTTTCATCTTTCATTGCGCTGTGCGTCTCTTGTTGTCATCTAGACATAATGACTTTATTACTTTTCCAAGTCGATTACCAGCTCCAACCCTCCCCTCCGTGTTTAAGGGTTCTCACGCCAGATACTTTTCTTTTTTTTTTTTCTTTCCTTTTCCTTTTTGCCTGTTTCGTTTTCTGGTTTGATACCCTGCTTTTTCTCTTTTCTTTTCTTTTCTTTTTCATCACACAACTGGTTTCATGCGTTATCTTGACATCTTATACTAGTACAACATAGCATGTATTCTCACAGCCCTGCTTTAGCCTGCTGTTAAACGTAGGCTCTAGTAGGCACATACCGTCATGTAGCTAAACTTGAATATACTTCTCAAAATTCAAACCGATGACAACTGCGGGTGTATATACGCGCCTTCATAGATAGATACAGAACTACCACAAGCAAATAGAAACGATGTGAGAAAGAAGATAAGCAAAACATCCGACATGGCCACCATAGAGTAAAGAGCCCAAACTTCCAAGAACGCCAGACATGTAATGTAAACAGGGACTAGCTAGTTAAGAAAAAAGAGACTAAACAAGTCAAAGAATAAAAGGGCAAAGACATCATATAAATACCACGCCGCATAATCTACAAAATCATGTTCTCATCCTCATCCTCGTCTTCGTGAATATGGAAACCGCCATGGTCAGGGTGTGTCGATGGATACTCTGAGGGCTGGCTACTACTTGCATCACTTGTGCTACCAGTGTCATTGGCACTCTTGCTGCCGGGCTGGCGGTAAATAATAGCATGGTCTTGACTTTGGTCTTGACCCTGATTTTTGTTCTGGTGCCGATGATGGTCGTTTGTATCGTTGCATACAGACACGTGGTCTTCAATTCCTGGCCATGGCTCGTCTTCTGGCAATTGGTGCCACGATGCGGGGTCGTCACTGGCAAACTCATGCTTGGAGTGTTGACTGTGGGACGGGGAAGGCCCATGGAACGACACCGCATGGCTCTGTAGCACTTGGCGTAGATTGTCGTGGTGGTTTTGAAGAATAAGCCCGCTGTCACTGTCGTCGTTAATGCTAAAGCTGTCTTCAGTCATGAACGTGTCTCCGTCGTTAGCCCCGGCTATGTCCATATCGGCATCAGACCCAGCATTAACGCCTGCTGGACCAGTAGTATTGCTGTGAGGCGTGGCGTAGTTGAAGGCTGTGGCACGGCTGCCTTTGGATGAGCTACTGCTGACAGCGCGCGTGCCATCGGGAGTGGGCGTATTCAAGGCAAAGGGCCGGGGGCTGGGGGGTCCACTGCTCCAACGAGGCGTGGGGTGTGCGCGATTCGAGGGAGAGTGTGTGGGACGACGACGTGCAAGGGATGTGCGGATGGGGCTCTGAGGATGACCATCGTGAGATGTTATTCTTCGATGGTTGTCAGGCATTGACGCCGAGGGGAAACTGTAGCTGGGAACATGCCTAGCGGGTGGCACGGAGGCAGTGCGTCCTAGCATAGTACGGGAAGGCACCTTAATGACTTTGTTTGGCGTCTGGCCTCTGCTGCTTGATAGAGGGCTAGAGGCACGTCGGGAGGTGTGTGAATGAGCAGGGTTTCTATGGATTGCGGGGGATATCGAAGAGTCTCCGAGCCAGGGTTTGTAGGCTTCAGCCGACTGCCCGTCAAGAAGATCGTTCCAGGTCCAGCACTCCTCAAGAGCATCAGCCTCGCCAACCTCCTGCGACTCGGGATCTTCCGAATAGAAGCGACTAAGTTCACGCAGGCGTTGCCAACTCCAGCCTAGATCAAAGGCAATGCGATCCTGCACGTAAGCCTCGGGCTGGGTGATAAAGAGGCGAGGCTGCGAGCTCTTCATTAGAACTGATTTGAGAAAGACAACATCCCATGTTGCCGGGGTGATCATCTCAGCCGGTGTCAGAAAGCGGAGGCGAGAGTCCTTGTGGATCTTGCGCAGGGGCACCCAATCTTGCTGCAAGCCCATATATTTGGATTTCCGGGTGAATGATAGCTGTGATTGTCTCTGGGCTGAGATGCTGGCTAGTAGGCCTGCAAACGATGCGTTGATGGCAATTTGCACAGATCGGGCATCTGGTCCTTTAACTAATATCCTGCGGATGCAGCCTCGACTTCTTAAGCGCTTATCCAAAAGACTGTCAACTCTGTATGCCCGAGGTAGCAGCCAGTCCTGACCATCCTCATCACTCCGCCAATCTTGACAAAACGGGGACTGTGGTCGATGGGACGAAGACAGGGAATATGCGCCAGGCGGCTGGGATATCCAGCTATCCGTCCCCGGAAGCGAATCTGAGGAAGAGTTGATCTTGAACTCATGGCTAGGAAGCCAGATCTTGTGAAGGGCGAATGGTAGGAAAACCACATCAACTTCCCACGGTTGCCATATAGAAGGGACTGTGTTCTGGAGGAGATTGACCTGTGCTTGTAGCGCTTCAATCCGGTTGAATAGATCGGCGCGGCCATAGCCATCTGAGCTCATACTGTCTTGGCCGGCCTTGAAGCTGCTGTCATTGACCAACTTTTCGACATCTTCCACGCGAGTTTCGAGGTCGTATAGGCGCAAATCGAGAGACTCATGACGCTCGTTGCATTCTTCATGCATGCTTGTGATGACAGATGCGTTTTCGAGGCGGTCAAGACGGTGTTCATAACTATTGACCATGTCTGTGAGATTTTTGAGATCTATATTCGGGGTCTCTTTGGAAGGGCTTTCGGTTGATGACATGTTTTTATTCAAGAGTGATTTGGAGGGTTTAGATAGCGGTTTTGCTGGCTCGGCAACTTCAGAGTCAGAGCAAGTAGTAGCCATACTATCACAGGTAGGGGGTTTGAGCTTGAGTGTAGATGGCTGCTTAACAGTGCTCTCGTCTTGGTTTTGTAGTTTGTCGCGGAGAGGCTCGCGAGCTTTTGTTCCCAGCGCCCCAATGAGGTGAGCACCTTTCCCTCCAAACGGCAGAAAGAAGCTTGAGGAAGTAGTGGTGGTGCTTAGTTGTGACGAAGGTTGGCGCACAGGCGCGACGTTGGTTGATATACTGTCGTTTTTTGAGCACGGTTGAGCGGTGCCTGGACTATTCCAGCCAAGGGTGTCGGGAATAAATGTTGACTGCGTCTTGGGGTTGCGAGGGCCTGTAAGCGGACGGGGAGGCGGCGGCGGAGGAGGAGGTGGATGGAGAAAAGCGGCATGACTTGCAGAGGTGGACGGGCGGTGACTGGGCGGAAGCATAGGCGGACGAGAAGCTGTAACCTGCGAGAAACGGGACGATATATCTTGTAGCGGGCTCTGGGCAATCCTTGGTGTTTTGATGGATGGTTGGATATGGGATTGAAGCTGCGAGTGTGGAGGTAATAATGGCGGCGGTGGCAGGTACGAGGACGAGGTGGGGGTGTCGAGTTGCTGGGCAGGCGCATTTGCACTTGCGTTTGACGGCGAGTGATCATGGAAGCATGCGTGATGCAAGCACATGCAGAACTCGGTTGGCTCAGATTTGAGCGCATCACATGACCTGTAAAAACGCCGACAGCCGCATTTTGCACTATTCCCGCCGAGAGTCAAATCAACGAAATTGCATTGTCCGCTCGGAAGATTCAATGATGATTGCGCAGGGCCTAATGCAGAGACTGACCCCAAAGCTAACGGGGCTGCTGAGGCTGCGGTCCCAGAGAAGGGAACGACAGCAGTAGAGTCGGGCCTATTGACGGCAGTGGTGTTGTTGTCGAGAAATACACGGAAGAAGGCATCGGACGAGCCCATTGGTGCAAGGGGCGGATCGGGTTCGGGGCCAGTGTGCGATACATTGTAGTCAATATTGGCATCCCACCACCGTGAGGCAGGAGACGGGGGGGCTGTGACAAAGGCCGAGGTGCGCACATCTGAGATCGTAGTCGAAATAAGGTTGGTAGTCGGCTTCGAGGAGGCAGTTTGCGTCGCTGGCGGGGGCGGAGGAGGTGGATGGAACAGCGGCAGTGTCTCAGCGGCAGCAGCAGCAGTAGCGGGTTGTAGAAAAGGTGATTCATGAGGTTCATGGAGCATGAATTGGTCATGGGGCATGGTGAAAATAAGATGGATATAGCGTTTTCGAGTTTACGATAGAAGCGACGAGGCTGAGAACAGTGGTGGATCTTGACAAGACAACCTCGGATCCAGGGCGACAAAGAACATGGCCAAGGCCGCGGTGAAAATAGGGTATTGAAACAGGGTGTTTAGACGGCGAGAAGGAGAAAGAGAGAGAGAGAGAGAGAGAGGGGGGGGGCCGGCGGATGAAGATCAAGGGATAAATTGAGGGGTGGCAGTGCGACCAGCGAGAAGGCTTTGCTGGATGTCCAGGGTAGCAAACACCAGAAAACAACGAAGAGACGGGACAAATCCGGCTAGAGGCGCTTCCATATACAGGCCAACAGGGTCTCGACGGCACTCGCGAAGGTTGCTGTGCGCAAGTTTGGTGTTTATGTAATTTGTATACGATAACGCGCTAATAGATTGGATAAAAACAGGTCTTGGATTTGAGCTGTTGGACTAGTCGAGTGTCGGGTAATTACAAAGCTCGGACGACAATGAGGAGAAATTAAGAGATGGCCGCCACGATAGCGACGCAGTAATAGACAGTGATGTGATAAGGTGTAAAGTTGGGAATAAATTATGAATCACAATATTGTTGAGTGCGTGATAAACAAAAAGCCTTATGGTATAGCAAAAGGTGTTGCGTAACAAAATGTGGGGCTCTGAAATACTGACTGGCGGCTACCACAATCTGATAGGGAGCACCCATGCCCTATAAACTCATCTTCGGCAAACCACCCCCCCCCCCCCCACCTCCTCTCTCCCACGTCCAATTACTCTAGAACCTGTGCTACTAGCACTAGAACTTCCTCTGTGCTCTTTCGCGCGTTTTGTGGCTCTTTCGCTACCATCTGCCAGTACTCGCCGTGGCGTGGCTCGTTCAGGGCGCACTTTGACACCACATCTGACTTCTTTTCGTCAGTGCCATGCTGTAGCAAGAACTTGTAGTACCAAGCCCATGTGTCGCCCATATCAGCATCAACCATCAATGCTTTCTCAAACCAGTTCTGCGCCTTCTCCAGCTTGCGCTCACCCCAGAAGATGCGTGCTACCGCCACAAATAGCAGCGGGTCGGCCTCCACCTTCTTGATGGCTTCGAGTGCTCGCGGCCGTCGCTGCGTGCGTGGCTCGAGATGCCAGATCTGCTCTGACCATAGCAGCCCGCTTTTGGGCACCTCTTGCAGCGCTTTGGCCATGACATTCTTAGCCTGGCTGATATTGCCTGCCCGTCTCTCTACACGCACCGACTCGCACCATAGCTCTGCTGACTTGGGCACTGCTAGCCTGGCACGATCCAGCACACTACGTGCCTTGACCACTGAGCCTTCCCGCTCTTCTAGTCGAGAGTACAGGAGCCACAGCGGAACCGCCTTCGGCACTGACTTGACACCTGTGCTGTAGGCCTCACGCGCCTGTGGCATCATGCCCATGCTTTCGTAAATCTGACCCTTGAGCATCCATAGTTTACCGGTTGTCGGAAATAGTTGTAGTGCTCGGATCACCAGATTCAGCGCTTCATCCTTGTTGTCAAGCACCCGCTCAAACACTACGCTCTTGGTCCATACGCGGTCTGTAGGCGCTTGCTCACGTGCCATCTCGAGAAGCTTGCGGGCTTCGGTGATTTGATTGTTCTCGGCCTCAAGCTTGACAGCTGCTAGCCATATATCTTCGTTGTTCTGATTCTGCTTGAACGCTCGTGCAAGCACTTGGCGGGCCCCATTAAGGTCGCCAGACTGCCACTTTTCCTTCGCCAGCATCATCCAGAGCACCTCGCTTTTAGGGCATGCCTCAACAGCCTTTTCTAGGATATCCCATAGGGAATGCTTCGTGCCATGGTGTCGTTCCAGGTCTGCAGCTTCCATCCACAGTGTCTTGCTGTTGACAAAGACCCGCAGAGCATACATATATATGGCACGCGCCGTCCCGTACTTGCCTCGGTTAATGCTGGACTTGGCGTCTCGCATCCACGTCTCCTTCCGGTCGTCGTCTTCGTCCAAGCCCCAGCCTAGAGTCTCGCGGATAATATTGCCGCACGTCACCACTGCGCCTTCGTCCTCGCACTTTTCAGCCTCACTGATCCAGTCCTCACGTTTGGGCATGGCAGACTCATTGGCAAGCACTTGCACGGCACGCTTCATAACATTGACTTTGTTGCCGTCGCCCAGCTGCTCCTGCAGGCGCGCAGCCGCAATCCAAATCTCGTGGGAAGTCGGAATGGCCTTTCGCGCTTTGTTGAGCACCTTTTGTGCGTTCGCAGGCGTCTCAAGCCGTGCTAGGGCTAGCCACAAGTCGACGGACAGTGGAATAAGCTCCGTGGCCTTGGCAAGCAAGAGACGAGCGTCCGCTGGGTCGTCTTCAAGATTCACGGCCTCCTTCCATAGGACCTCAGACTCGGGCAAATGATCTAATGCTTGACGAATGACTCGCTTTTTTGAGCTGGGGATGTTCTCTAGCTTCATAGCCTCGACCCAGAGTCGCACTGAGCGGCCATTGTGCTTAATCGCGTTTGCAGCAATTACCTTGGCATTATGTCCCTCATTTAGTCGAATGTTTTCTAGCCATACATCCTCGTTTTTGGGTTGCTTGTCGCAGGCTTGAGAGATGATCTTGCGTGCAGTGACAGTCTTGCCAGCAAGCTCCTCAACACGGGCCGTCGCAATCCAGCCCAGGGCATTGTTGGGATTTGTCTTGATGACGGACTGTAGAAGCTCTCGCACACGGTTGATGTCACCAACATTTGCTTGGGCCTCCGAAATGACCTGGCGGTTGAGACTAGTTATGTAGCCCTGTGGATCGATGCTAGTCGACGTTCCGTTAGACGAATCGCTTCCGGCCTGGTCCAGTCTGACCTTGAGAACCTTGTCTCTGGCCGCACCAATCTTTGCAAAGTTTGTCATTGTCCCGTCCGTTGCGTCAGCCTGTGGCGTCTCAGCACCCTCGTCCATGACAGTTGTAGACATTTCTCCAGCGTCGCGTGCAGCCGCGAGAACACTGTCGGGAACGGCATAGAAGCGCTGGCGCAGGGCCTGTTTAGCGCGGCGATTTTTGCCTGTCAAATCGCCGACCTCAGGAATGTTCTGCCACTCTTCGTCGGTAACTGTACCGAGGGCACGTTTCAAGTCGGCAAATTGCTGCTGGATTTTGGGGTTCTTGCGCTCGTATTCCTGGCGCTCGGCTTCTTCACGCGTCTCTCGTTGTGTCTTCCGTCGCTTAGCCATGCGCTGGTCAACCCATTCCCAGATTTCGTCGGCCTCTTCATCGTCCTTGTCGTAGCTGCCGCCAGCAAATAGACCCACCTCGTTGTCGGGATCTTGGTATCGCTCGTCATCTCCACCAGCAGCCTCGTCCTCAGCTTCACTTTTCTTTTTGTCGCCTTTTCGATTGTCGGTTGCAATGCCAAGCTGCGCCGCGCGCTTGGCTACAATTTGCTTGATTTGGTCGTCACTGGGGCCATCGCGAGCCGGCCCTAGATCGGAGCGAGTAGTAAAGCCAGTAGCACCACGACCAAGTCCGGCCACGTAGTTTTCGGGAGCCGGTTGGCTAAGGAAGTCACGTCTCCCAGACATTGTTAGGTTCGTTGTAGGCTTAATAGGCTAGTCTGCACCGTAAGAGTTACAGGGTTCGATAATTTGATATATAGCACAAAGGCCTGAAAGTGCACTACAGGAGAGGCTCACTGCGAAAATGATGAATATGAGCTGGATCGGACTCTCGATGAGCAAGTCTTGCTTGACGTACTCTTTTTGTATGTATAAAGCTTTTGGGGGGTGGGGGGCTCTATGGCCTATGGCAACGCCGCGCTGACGAAGAATCAGACAGTTGACAACTAGAAAAATGAGAAAAAGTTCAAGAGTAAAGGAGCAAATGGCTAACGAGACTGTTAATAATTGCCCAAGTTTCGTGGATTCACCACATGCCTAAGCAAAAATCGTAGACAGACGAGGCTGAACATGGGCGCAATTTTGGCAGCTCTGTAGGGCCCACAGTCCGATACCGTGTCTGTACACTGTCTTCAAAACTGTACCCTTGTCTTCATGACGTCCAGCCCTTCACCGCCTTTATCCTATCATTGTACGCCCCACATGGCAGAATCCAGAGCCTACAGCAAAAAAATTCCACGATCTTTCAACCCCACGACACGAACAAGCCTCTAACGCCCACCAACGTCACCAGCTTTTTTCTATTTAACCAGCCATATCAGACGCACAATCTCCGTCATGGGCAAAGTCAAGACCCCCAAACGCAATGGCAACAACGGAGCTACTCCGTACGATAAATCGTCCAAGAACAACATTTTCAAGTTCAACAAAGATTATGGGTGAGTCTAATGCATGCCTTCATACCTTGCTATCAATGTCTTTACTAACATCACATACAGTCAGGTACAGCAAAGTCAACCGCACTAATATTACAACTTCAGCCTCGTGGTCTGTCGCGGTATCTAACTTGGCCTCTTTTCTCTACAGCATATTCTCAAGAACCCTGGTGTCAGTGACGCAATTGTCGCCAAGGCCAACTTGAAGCCAACCGACACTGTTCTTGAAGTTGGTCCCGGTTCCGGCAATTTAACAGTACGCATTCTGCCTCAATCCAAGAAGCTCATCTGCGTCGAAATCGATCCCCGTATGGCTGCCGAAGTCACCAAGCGTGTACAAGGTACGCCTGAGCACCGCAAACTCGAGGTCCTCATGGGCGATGTCATCAAGATGGAAAAGCTACCAGCCTTTGACGTGCTTATTTCCAACACGCCCTATCAAATTTCCAGTCCTCTGATTTTCCGTATTCTTGGCATGCCTAAGCCTCCACGCACCGCTGTTCTTATGCTTCAGCGTGAGTTTGCCCTGCGTCTTGTGGCCCAGCCGGGCGATCCTCTGTACTGCCGGTAAGTTCCCTCTTGCTGCATCGTCAACATGAAAATGATCAAAGGCTGGGGGAGCCATGTCTGACAATTCATCTTTACTCTAGCCTTTCCGCCAACGCCCAGCTATTCGCAAAGGTCTCTCATGTGCTCAAAGTCGGCAAAGCCAATTTCAACCCGCCTCCCAAGGTCGAGTCGAGCGTGGTGCGTATTGAGCCTATCTACCCACGGCCCGAAGTCAGTTACGAAGAATGGGACGGTCTACTACGCATCGTCTTTTCTCGCCGCAACAAGACCATCCGAGCGTCTTTCTTGACCGGGAAGATCATGACTATGCTGGAGCGCAACTACCGCACCTGGGCCAGCCTGCACAATGTGCCTTTGGATGACACTGTAATAGCGCCTACCGGCGACGTTGCTGATGAAGATGAGGATATGGCGGTCGAAGGCCCTGCTGATGCAGACGAAGGCATGGAAATAGATGACGACGACGACAACGATGACGCCCCCGAGTTCTTCAAGGATATGCAAGTCAAGGAAGCTGCAGAAGGCAAGACTCCTAGTAAGCGTAGCAAGACTAAAACAACGGAGTTGGTGCGCAACAAGGTGCTTGACACGCTGGAACGTACTGGGCTTGGCGAGAAGCGTGCGTCCAAGTGCGATCAGAGCGAGTTCCTACGCCTGCTATACGAGTTCAACAAGCAAGGTATTCACTTTTCTTCATAGATAAGAGCGAGAAAAGCCAGCCAGACCAGTCTTTTTTTGTAGTAGACTCGCGGGTCTTCCGTTTCTCTCTATACCCCACCATATCTTCTTCCCTTGTTCTCTTGCTTTCTTTTCGCTCGCTAGAACTTGCTGGTTTTCATTTTCTTATTATGAGCGGGCCTTCATTTCCTTTCACTTTTGTTACCTAACGACAATATTTTACTGGCTCTGGGTTAAGTTTTACCCTGTGTGCAGTTTGTTTCCGTTCTTTTATTTTGGCGTTGATGGAGCTGGGGTACTAAAATATATCAATCAAGTTTCTAGGTTATGCTTTAAATAAAGTCTACATATTGCAATAAATGTTTTCGAAACTCTCTTCCCAGTGTTCTCTCAAGCGCAAGGAAACCCGTATTTTAACTTGCGCCCCATAGCTTCAGCACATGGCCATGTTGGCAAGACTATATAAGAACTATCATCAATACCTATGAAAGCTTAGGCATCAAGTTCTATGGCGATGGGCCGAAACCCGTTACGAGATGGACTAGAACTGACTGGTTATTAAAGCAGAACAGCCAGAAATCCACAAAAGCTTTTTCGCTTGGTGAATGGGCTAAAGGTGCAGAACCGGAAGTCTAAACCATCAAACTCACACTTCAGAATCTAAACCACCGGCTTCTTAAAGACAGCTACACTATCAGGATTATCTAGTCGTGAGGACAATGGACTTGATAGCTAGTGAGATAGGCGTGCCAGGCCACAAGCTGAACCAAGCCAAAATCACCACCCAAGACCTCCAGGAAAGTTCATATACGTGCCTAAAGGTCGATTACATCTAGCCTGGGCCCAAAAAACAGGTATACAGGTATATTGTAGGGAATGATGGAGCAGACTCGGCGGCGAAGGCGATCATAACAGTGTGTTTCAACGGACTTTATGACGCACCTGCCAGGACAAGTCGCGGATAAAATAGAAGTTACATGCCAGGTCGGGAGTAGAGAAAGGGATATTGACAGCACACCACACACACAGGTAAAGGGACTCCCCGCCACACAAACTGTTTCCAGGCGCACAATGCATGTGACAGAATTAACCCTCCGCAAGGCTGACCACCGGTTTCAGACGCGAGAAGCACGTATGCTCCCAAGCAAGCTTGTTACCCGCCTTTCCTCCTGTAGTCGTCAACAACAAAAAAACAATTCCCCAGACCTCAAAGGTACCCAACCCTGGAAACCCGCGGGCACGCCCTAGGGCTATGCTGGATCGTGAG
>JAXHKN010000042.1:0-81639 GCA_038407165.1 Ceratocystis variospora | reverse complement strand
TTTCACCCTTTCCCCCCCCCCCCCCCCCCGCTCTCCCAACACACTGCTGGGCAACCTGCTCTCGTCTGCAGTCTGCGGCTGTTTGTCTAGTCTTACCAAGACGAGGCTGACCGAGATGTCGTCGTGCTAGATGTATGGATGCACTACATGAGCTATCGATATATCCATGTGAGCAAGGAGAGGAGGGGAAATTAACATGACAGAAGCAGTCAGAGACGGAGTCATCATCAGGGAAGACGGCCCACTGTTCGCCGTAACTACTGACTCCTATATGTACATATGCATCCCTCCCCCTCCCCTCATGCACCCCATCCATCTTCATCACAGCTTAACTCGCCTTACTTTGCGCTTCAATCTTGCCCACCACCCCCCGCAGGGCTTCCACACCTCCAAATGTACGGTGAACAAATAACTCCATGTCCAATAATGTGGACCACTCCAAGGCTTTTAATCCGGTATTCCTTGTCGAGCTGCACTTCACCGCATCCCCTCTTCCAATCCCTGCCATTCTCCTCTCTTTCCCTCTTCCTTTGGCTCTTATCTGCAGACAGTTCGCCCAGTGCCTACCCGCCCTTCTTCTCCGTATTATGCTGTAGCATGCTCGTAGATCAACAAGTCAAACATCCCCCCTCCTGTTTATCATTGGCCACTAGAATCGGGCATGAATGAGAGGCCAAAACCCAACTAGTCAGCCTTGTAAGTTGGTTAGGTCAGGGCAGATGTCTAGGGTTAGGGTATATCTTTCTTTTTCACAGGGGACAAGAGGCATTCCGTTGATTTTCTTCTCTAGAAATAAAACACAGCAAAAGATATCAAGTCAAGCACAAACAGCATGCAAGCAACAAAAACAGAACAGACAGCCTAATTAAACAGGTGCACCCATCATGTCATCAGTGGTTGGAATGAACGACAAGCAAACCGCCTTTGCATAAGACGGCTTTGTTGCCGGCTCTACTCGTCCATGACGGCGGCAAACTTCTCCAGCATTTGCTGGTAGATGGTTTCGTACTACGCAATGTTGTTAGTAATAGTGCTAGGAGCAGTAGCGGCCAAAGTGACGTGACTGTCTCATCTTCTTCTCGCCTTACCTTCTTGCAGATGGCATCCTCGCCTTCGGTGGGCACCTCGAACTTGAGCTGGCGCAGAGCTAGTTGCTGCTCGGCAGTGGCCTCGCGCACCTTAGACCACACCTGGCCTTGGGCGACGGCTTTTTGGGCCTCATCGTGGAAGCCAATCATCAGCTTCATCATCCACTCTGTCTTCCACAAAGGGCAGAACTGATCGTAGTCTGAGTAACCGTTTTGCTGTAGGAAGTCCTCCTTGATTAGGGCGGCAATATCGAGGGTAATCTTGTCGGGGTCGGACAGAGCCGATTTACCAACCAGCTGCACCACTTGATCCAGCTCCTCCGAGTCGGACAGAAGCTGCTTGACGCGGTCGCGTAGTCTGGGGAAATCAGGTAGTTCCTTTTCGTACCACTTGTCTAGAATCATCGTGTACTTGGAGTATGAAACCGCTGTGTTGATGGACGGGAAGTGCTTACGCTGTGCCAACTTCTTGTCCAGACCCCAGAAGACCTGCACGATACCTAGTGTCGAGGTTGTAACAGGATCAGCGAAATCACCACCGGGGGGGCTGACGGCTCCAACAATGCTGACACTGCCCTCACGCTCAGGAGATCCCAGTGTGGTGACCTTGCCGGCACGCTCGTAGAACGAGGCCAGCTTGGCACCCAGATAGGCGGGGAAACCCTGGTCAGCAGGCATTTCACCTAGACGACCCGAAATTTCACGCAGAGCCTCGGCCCAACGCGACGAGGAGTCAGCCATCATGGCGACATTCATACCCTGGTCACGGAAGTACTCAGCCACTGTGATGCCGGTGTAGATGGAGGCTTCACGGGCAGCCACAGGCATGTTGGAGGTGTTGGCAATCAGCGTGGTGCGCTTCATGATGGGCTCGCGACGACCATCGACCTCGATGGTCAGCTCGGGGAAATCCTTCAAGACCTCAGCCATTTCGTTGCCACGTTCGCCGCAGCCAACATAGACAATGACATCACTGTTCGAGAATTTAGAGACCGACTGCGAAATCACAGTCTTACCGCAGCCGAAGGCACCGGGGATGGCAACGGTACCGCCCTGCACACAGGGGAAGAGAGCATCCAGCACACGCTGGCCAACAATGAAGGGTTGGTTGGCAGACAGCTTCTCTGTGCTGGGACGGGGCACTCTGACAGGCCAGGTCTGCATCATGGGGTACTCGGTCTTGACCCCATCAAACTCAACTTCGAGGATGGGCTCAGCGACAGTATAGCTGCCCTTGTCGGCAATCTTGGTAACCGTTCCACGGGCGCGGGGGGGCAGGAGGATCTTGTGGACAGTGATGAAGGAGTTTTCGTACACAGTACCCCAGACGTCGCCACCGGAGAGCTGATCGCCAACCTTTGCGGTAGGCGTGAAATCCCACTTCTTTTCGCGATCGAGAGCAGCAGTGGAGATACCACGGGGAATGTAGATGCTCTGGGACACCCGCGAGATCTTTTCAAGAGGACGCTGGATACCGTCGTAGATGTTGTCGAGCATACCAGGACCAAGCTCAACGGAAAGAGGCTTGCCGGAGCGGGCAACGGGGTCGCCGACCTTGACGCCAGCTGGCGAGTGGGTGTGGTGTCAGATGATGATGCGCTTGTTATATGCCATGGGAAAGAACGAGACCGGGAACGGACGCGATAGAAGGACGGGGGAAGGAGGATAGAGAGACGGATACATACCGGTTTCCTCATACACCTGGATGGTGGCCTGGTCGCCGTTGATACGAATGACCTCACCAACCAAGTTGTCGTTACCGACACGAACCTAAGCCGGCCAACGTTGCGATACTGTTAGCCCGGTGCTTGCATTGGCATGTTTTGTTGACGGATCTGTACATACCAGCTCGTACATGGCCACACCGATCATGTCCTCGGCAACAACGACGGGACTAGTGCGGCAAGAAACGGTTAGTATTACGCATAACACCACGGTTGTTTAGTTGCTGTCATCATCATCACCACCATCACCACCATCATCAACGTAGGCCGGCCATTGCGGGCGTTGGATTGTGTGAGGGACTTTTTGCATGAGAGAGGAGTGTTCGCACGCACCCAGAGACCGAGTAAATCTTGCCTACAGGACATTGCTGGTCAGCCTTGGTACATTAGAGGAAAGGGGAAAGAAGCCAGGAATGGATGCAGGGACGTAGAAGATTGCACTCACCCGTGTGGGCAGCATCGTGGCCATCAGAGCTCGACTTCTGCAGGGAGGAAAATTATCGTTAGCGACCAATTCGTGGAAGCGGGCGTGAGTGACCATGATGTAGTGGCGGTGGCTTGCGACAAGGCTAGAGCAAAATCCAGAGCCGGAGGCAAAGCCGTAGCCAAGGCACAGCTTGACCATCAAGCATGCTGTAATCGCGCACACAAGGTAGGAGGGAATTCATTCGTACCGAAGCCATCATGAGCTATAACTGGGAGAGTAAAGGCAAAGGAAAAGGAAGGAGAAAAAGGGAAGAATTGATGTGTGCAAGAGAGAAAGACCAGGCGCAAAGAGAAGAACAGTAGCCGCGATGGGAGAAGTATAATCTTGTGTGGTGCGAGAAAGGAAGAGAAGAAGTAAAGCCGCCCAGAGATATAATAATCACAATAGGCACGCAGAAAGCTAGCCAACAAGAAGAGGCGAAGCAAGGCTACAAAAGCTTAGGCTTATTATTTTCTCAAGGGCGAAGCTTTGCTGCTAAGCTACAGCTGAGCCTACAAGCCTATAGGCCTATAGTACAGGCCTAAAACTGAGCCCAACAGCACAAGCCCCCTCAAAGCATAGGCCAGCCAAGTGGATTGGCCCAGCCTACCTTGTAGCATCGCAAAAGTGGGGTTGTACTGATAAGAGCCGACAGGGAGCACTTATCGCACCAATGAAAGGCCAAGCCCATTGGCAGCACCCAGCCCGTTCTTCAACGTCATGTCACGGCTTGTCCAGATTGCAGCACAGCCGGGCCGAACTGCAGACATGCCGGCAAAATAGATTCCCGTGTAGCGTAGCTGTAGCGCCACGAACCAGTGTTCACCACCATGCAGTTCTTGACCGTGGCCATCCGCAGACGCCCGCCAAGTTTAAGACTGGTCTTTTCTATTACTTGAATACTTGCTGTGCTTTTGGCTCTCGTCCTTCCTTCCTTGGCTTGGACACACTCAAGGTCTAATACTATTAAGCATCCATTTCACAAATGGCCCGGCTACACTCGCCATGGCACCGTGACCTCAGCAGTCGTCCACAATGAGCCAGTGCCTGAGTTTCCGTCTGCACCATGGCTGCCATCGACGCCCATGTCCAGTGTAGCCGATACCTGCTCTGCATAGTTGCTTGGTTTCCCTTGAGGACTACTACAATGTAGCGCAGTGCGCCCTTGTGCATATGCAGGCTTCTCAAGTGACCCCCAAGCAATGCAGCGACGCGGCGACTGTTGGCTGAGGGCTAGAGCGAGGAGATGCCGGTGCCGCTACCGCAAAATTTGCGAACCACGATGTCGCCGAGACTAAGAAGGGCGGGCGACTGGCACTAGCATGATATCGGCAAGTCCGGCGGTAGAGCAGCGAGCGCTAAGGGTTGTTGAGCTTGTTAGAGTAAGCGGCCATTGGTGTTTTTACGGACCAAGAACACCTGATGGTCTTGCAGCCATCGATCGGGCTGGAGGCGACAAATAAAGGGCGGGGCGGACTACGAGCTGGAATCCAGCCGTCGGCAAGTGTGGACAGCTGCCCACAGCATCGTCCTCTAGTGCACTATACCCTTTTTTTTTTATAGTGTACCTGGCCCCTGGAGATGATCACGCATAGCAGTGTATACAGCAGGTATTATAGTGAGTGACCTTGTGGCGGCGGCGTATCTCTTGTACAGTACAATACATACATACTGCTACGCTTCATCTGCACTGTTCTTACGCCTTGCCTTGCATGAGCATCTGGCCATCCCTTACTACCAGCGCATTAACTGCTTCCTCTAACTAGCGCATTGTTGGCCTTAACTGTTTTCTTGTCTGTGTCTCTGCGTTTCTAGTCGCACATACGTCTCTCTATTTAGGGCGATTTGGCGGAAGATTAGCTGACCACTGCGCTACACCCGGCTACAGCGACCGCTTCCTTCCGCCACCCACATCATTAATTTCCACCCCTGGTCAGATTTTTGTTCTCTCCCTGGGTTAACGCTTCTTCGTTCCATCCTGATTCTTGTTTTGGTCTTGCTATCTGTTTACTTGGAAAGCAACACAGCTAGCTTATTTAACCCCTTCTTTGTCCTGTTGCTGTTGCTACTTCTCCTGGCTTTTGGCCTCCCTATCTTCTCTACATATGAGAAGAACGCCCCCTACGAAGGCCAAGACGACTAACCGTGCCTCCGCTCGCCACGAGAAGCCCCAACGCTACTCTGCCACGCCCCCGTCCATTCCTGCTTCTACCGCCACCATGGCCCAAGTACAACGGGTCCGGTGGATCAAAACCACCGGCTTGATCTTGTTCGTCGTGCTGTTCTTCTACTGGCTGTCACCCCAGGGTGCTGAGATCGCCAATGACAAAGGTTAGCCAAGCGTCTCGCGGGCTTCGCTCCCGTCTGCTTTCCTGAATCTGCCCTCCATACCGTCTATCTGCTTCTATACTCACAACGTCCCGCTGCCGTTCTACAGTTGTTACGCCCGTCAAACAGCCAGATACTCCCGCTCCCGCTCCCGCTCCCGCTCCCGCGACGCCTCCTGCCGCTCCCAACTCTGATGTTGAGGCCCCTAAGCCTGAGACCAAGAAGCCGACTGTCGACACATCCCTGACCCCTCCGGCCAAGCCTCAGGGCCAGACCCCTTCCGATTCCACCTACGGCACCGACAAATGCACCGTTTCGAGCTCCAAGGACAAGCCTATTGTCCAGTATGTCCTGATGGTCGACGCTGGAAGTACTGGCTCGCGTATCCACGTCTACAAGTTCAACAACTGTGGTGACACCCCTGAACTCGAGGGCGAGGTCTTTGAAAAGTCCAAGCCTGGCCTGTCAGCCTTTGCTGATGACCCTGTTGCCGCTGCCAAGAGTCTCGATCCCCTCATGAAGATCGCCATGGACAATGTCCCTGATGCTCTCAAGTCCTGCACTCCTATCGCCGTCAAAGCCACTGCTGGTCTGCGTCTGACCGGTGCCAAGGCTGCCCAGGATGTCCTGGATGCTGTGCGCTCACATCTGGAAACCTCCTACCCTTTCCCTGTCGTCTCCAAGGAGGATAACGGCGTGGTGATTATGGACGGCTCAGACGAAGGTGTCTACGCCTGGATTACTACAAACTATCTCCTGGGCAAGATTGGTGGTCTAGAAAAGACACCCACTGCTGCCGTGTTTGATCTTGGTGGTGGCTCAACTCAAATCGTTTTCGAGCCTACCTTCCCTGAAGCCAACGGCAAGCCTGAAAAGATGAGCGAGGGTGATCACAAGTATGAGCTCAAGTTTGGTGGCAACAACTTCACTTTGTATCAGCACTCTCATCTGGGCTACGGTTTGATGAGTGCCCGCAAGGCCCTGCACGCCAGCTTTGTTGAGGACTTGTATGAGAGCCACAAGAGCGACCCCAAGTTTACCGACACGCCTCTAGTGCACCCATGCCTCCCGCCCGGTACTATCGAGAAGATCTCTGTGACATTAAGCGAGAACCACCCCCTGGGCGAGGTTGTAAATTTCACCATGACTGGTCCTGCTACTGCCCTGCCTGCACAGTGCCGCGCGCTGGCTGAAAAGATTCTGCACAAGGAAAAGGCATGCGCGCTGATGCCGTGCTCGTTCAACGGCGTGCATCAGCCGTCATTGGCGCGCACCTTTGCCACACAGGACGTGTTCATCTTCTCATACTTTTATGAGCGGACTAAGCCGCTGGGCATGCCCGAGTCATTCACGCTCAGTGAGATGCAAGATCTGACGGCCTCTGTGTGTGGTGGCGAGGATTCGTGGGCTAGCTTCAAATCTATCCCCGGCGCACTTGAAGAGCTCAAGAACGAGCCCATGTTCTGCACCGATTTGAATTTCATGATGGCTCTGTTGCACACGGGCTACGAGATGCCGCTGGAGCGTGAGGTGCGCATTGCCCAGAAGATCAAGGGCAACGAAGTCGGCTGGTGTCTGGGTGCCAGTCTGCCGCTGCTGTCTGGCGATGGCTGGACGTGCAAGGTCAAGGAGATTTCTGCCTAAGAGAGCCGTGGTCGGAGCTGAAAATACTTTTTATTTTGTATGAATGGTTTTTCTTTTCGTTTTTAGCCCGGACATTTCTACTTTCTTTCTTTACATTTTGATTTTCTGATGTCTTGGGATTTGTGTGGTTCTTTTCTCTGTGTGGTGTGGTGATGCTGCCTACTTCGCTTCATGTCTTCTTTAGTACTTGTTTAAACCGCATGTTTTGATCATCTTGTTCCTGCTTGCCTGTGAAAGATGTATATATATAACAAGAGCTGTCTGTTACGATGGTGTGTAAGTGGTAGAGGAAAGGAGGAGGTGGTAACATTATGCAATATTCTATGGTCTAACCAAGGCTAACTACAGACGACGCAGGACCTCTTGGTAGTCGAAAGCAGTCAGTGACAGGGTCTATTTTTTACATAGAAATAGAGTACCTAATACCAAGTATACCATCCCACCAAACGCATAACAAGCAGTGCGCGCTCTAAGCCCGTTCCCAGGTCCCAGCTCAACACAGCGTTGCAATTCTACCCAGATTTCCTCAGTGTTCACCGGGCGCGAGAAATGAGGGAATCGCTTTCTGGACATGCGTTTTATTAAGTGCCCATTGTGCTTAACTAGGTTCCATCCAGCCAGGAGAGTAAGGGCCTCCATTCTACATGCCATGAGCCGACTGGACCACCGCCAGCTTTTATGTTGTGTTTCCAAAACCTCTGCTGGCCGGTCCTTTCAGGCTTTTGGATACCCCTTTGAAGAAAAGCCGTTCTAGGTGCTTAGATTGTCCGGCTATATCAGTGTCCCAGATATAAGCCTGCTGTCCTAATGTCATTCCCAGTCTCCATCGTCAACCTCACCGCCTGACTTTTTAGTATCACAGGGTGCGCTTATGAGGCTTATGAGCTGCATAAGTCGCTGAAATTAGAGAATCGCACAGCTATCACACTCAATAGCTTCACAGCCACGAACAAGAAATAAACTCATCTCCTCCACTACACCAAGATAAGATGCCCTAGCCAATCCTTGGCCAAGACCCAATAAGCGATTAGTAGCTAGATATACTGACTGATAAGAGGCTTGGTTCAAGCCATAACGCCACTGACTACCACCCCGACGATTACAAAGATGCCGTAGTACACGGTCACTTCCTTATTTTAGGTAGACCACCTGGTTTAACTTTGAAAGGAAGTGAGAGCGCTCAGCAAGAGAAATCATCTGCTGCTATGGGCCGCTATGCAAAAGAAAATGCCAAAATGCCAGAAGCATTGGCACATTGGCAAACTGTTTCCCCTGTTGCAATATGATCAGGATCAATATAAGCATGGCAAAAGAAAAGATGCGCATCTGAACTACGCTAGCTTTTGGCTTTTACTCCTCGAGGTGCTTCTACCATCGTCTACCGCCAAAAAAGTATATGTTGACAAGAACGAGATTCGAACTCGCGCGGATTGCTCCACTGCGAAGGTTTTCGGGATCGAGGAACCTGAACACAGCGCCTTAGACCGCTCGGCCATCTTGCCTATTGATTTCTTACCATTTTGGCTCCTTCCGGGCTCTTTAAAGAGTACCGAGAGCGGGTCCGGAAGCAAGCCCGGCGTATTCTGATCTCTGTGATTCCCGTAGACGTTAAATAAATTCAGGTTCAAGTTCAAGTTCAAGTTCAGCACCGAGAGCAGCCTCTCCGGAAACTCGCACTCGCAAGAGTCAGCACTCCCGTTAGCTGGCCTCTTAGACTAGATTAGTTTACACACAAGGTGTCAGAAGCCCAAAACACCAAGTAATCACTCCTCGAACTCGATACTGCAGGGAAGTCCTAGGGCAGCGTTTGGCAAACGTGACTCCTAACCGCAAAGCCGGACTGTCAAAAGCCACAGGGCCTCCTAAACGCTGACGCTCACTTGCGCGAAAATGGTGTCGGAAGATGACATCACCCAAGCCGCTCCCATCCAGAGCATGTCGTGCTGCTATGGAAAACCAGCAAGTAGATGCTAAATAGGACAAGTAAGCATACAAACAAACCTCCGGCATGCGTCGTTTAATTTTCCCAGTCCCCGTAGACGTCAACTACGCTCAAGTTCAAGCTCTTGCGGCTTAAAGGCTTTCCATTGATTTTCAAACCGGGACTGCCACCATTTTGATGACTTCCTCAATAATTTCATCTGCCGAAAAGTCCTCCAAAAACTCATCAATCATCTTAGTATCGCTACCCCATTGCACGCTACGATCCTGGCGTGACGTAGCCACTATGATGCGGTGTGGATATACTTTGCGTGTAGCTAGGACGACGAGGGCAGGTGTGACAAAGTCGATCCGGTGCAGTGGAGCTAAGCAACAGCACAGCTTCTCGAGATGTTTAGTAGCAGTCGGCGAGATGCCCGAGGCGACAGCACGGTGCAGGCGTAAAAATGCGGCAATGTTGAGTTGGTACCGCAACACTTCAGTATCAGTATTGACATGCATGCTGAGATTACTAAGCATAGAGATATCCTAGTGAGCGTTAGAGGCGGAGGATAGGGGAGAAGAGGGCGGCGGGGAAAGCGCCAAATGGAGGCTTACAAACTCGGAGAATGTTGCTTCGTTTAGGCACAAGTCACTTGTGCTGCGCTTAACCACACTGGCGGTGGATTTTACAGACTCGCTGTCTTCGTATACAATATCGTCCTCGCCGTTGCCCAGATAGACGAAGCCATCTTCAGGGTCGTGAAAGTGTGCGATGAAAAATTGGTCGTTTAAATGGGTTGTGAGTTTTACGCTGCCATTTCGCTCAGCCGCTAGCACAGGAATCAGCATGAACTGTTTGGGCGCAGTCTGCATTGTCCGTGTGAAGATGCGCTTGGTCCTAAGAAGCTCTAATGCCTGTATCTGCACAGCTTGTGGCGCACGATTCAAATCCTTGGCAATGATTATGTTGGGTATTTGAAGTCCGGCTGCTGCACCCGCTGCTGTTGACGAGGATGCTATAGGTGCTAGATTATTGCCTCCTGCATTACCCGTGGCGGGACACGGCCCAGCAGAAGATGGTGTATTTGAGGATCCAGGAACGGTAAGTCCCGAAGCTGGAGCAGAGTAGCGTGCCGTCAAGTAGCCATCGTATTCAAAATGTGCCGAGAACGGGGATGGCGAGCGGGCCGGGTGGAGTTTGGGCGACGGCTGGGGAGGCGGACTACGGAGTATTGACGTCGTGAAACTGTCGACGGTGGTCTGGGGCGAGCATTGAACGACGACACAAGTCAGGCCAAAAGTTTTTGCGATAATCTACAAACAGAGGGTAACAGGTTAAAAAAAATATATGATCGAAACATGCAATAGACTAATGGAGCAAAGGGCGTACCAACTGTAACTCTGCAACCAAGTCATTTTGGGTCACAGCCGGAGTACTAATGATGGGGTTTTCGCGCGCAACAAGGCTCAAGAGCAGCGCCAGCTCAATGTCGCAGAGGCCATGAACCTTTGCGATAACGTCGTCGTCATTCGACATTAGATGGATACCTACTATGGGGAGAGTAGGAGCGGAAGTCGGTTACTCTCGAGTGCGCATGAGGCGAACGATAGAGCCGACACGGCCAGGGGTATGGCGCAATTGTGGTTGGAGTTCGAAGCGGTGGCCAGCCGTATCTCTGTGCTTCTATTGCCGCAGTTGGGCGACTAGTATTTCTTAAACCGAAGCTGAGTTGCGCGTGTTGATGCACACGATGTTGCTGAGATGATGACGATGTTGATGGATTTAGTGGGGACATTACCTTGCATGGATTAGTCATCATTTGATAAGGGGGAAGCGGCATCTTTGTTCATATCTTTTGAATCAAAATTAAAAACAACAAGTTCTATTGCCAGTGTGAAGGCTCACATAGCTGTTATTGTGTCTACCGATATAATGCTATAATTAAACTACTATCAAAATTTATTGTCACGCTAGTGATTTCCTGGGGTCCAACGTGCTGGATGGATCACAGACAGTCCAAGGTAAGGCTTTCTACCTCATATGTTTAGGGCTTGTTTAGACGAATGGATGAAAGATGGGCTTTGAGGTAGACAGTCATCAAAACTAGATGCTGGTGATGTTTTCTTATATCTTGAAGAACGGTAAAGGGGAAGCATTTAATTTCATCTCACACGCAACTAAGAGATGAATTGATAGCACTATATTCAGCGTGTAGTGATGAGTTCATACAGCCCTGATGTAGCAGCAAATATAGCCCTTGGTCTTGTTGCCAGGGGTGTACAGTGTGATTACGCCAGCTATATACTGGCAATCATATCTGGGGTCGCTTTCTTGGGTCGAGCGTCCCGGGTGTCTAGGCCGTCACACTCCTCCCTCCCTCCCTCCCTCCCCTTCCCTCCCATACTCCCATATACATCATCAAGCCAACAATCAACACACTTCTGCCAGACTCAAACTCAGTATGTAGATGTTTTGGGCGGGGCAACTCTTGCCAAAGACGGTGAAGGTGAAGGGTAAGGATCCAAATACAGCTAGCGCAAGTCGCCAGGCAGGGGCATCTACTGGCAGAATCAAGATCCTGAAGGCCCTCGACCGCCTGTAGCCGCCTAAAACACGCATCAATACAGCGCTAAAGCGACTCAAAGGCACTGATCAACGCCCTCCGCTTTGTCTGTTCCACCAAATCTCACTGCCAGCCCTTTCTAACTAGGTTTTTACTGCTCAAGCTTATCTCTCTCACTCTCTGTCAGCATATTGCCTCTCTCTCTTTGTTGCTCTTACTCTCAACCTTGCGAACTGACTTTTTTCGCCTTCCAATAGAAAGAGGCGATACAAACTCTATCACGTTCTTTTCCCTTCTCGTCCATTTTTTGTTGGCTTTCTGCTTTTCTCTCTTGTTCTCGACTCTCTGCTCCCACTTGCCAAACGTCAAAATGTCGGCTGGAAAGAAAGGCCTCCTCAAGGTGCGCATGTCCCCGATTCTGTCTCCTTCCCTCCCAACCTCCCTCCTCTTGTACATCCAAAGCTGCTTGTCACAATACCGTCGGTCTTGTCCGTGTGTCGGCTTCTTTTGATTAATGATGAGTGCTTTTATGCTAACCACGATTCTGGGCTTTGTAGGTTATCATCCTGGGTGACAGCGGTGTCGGCAAGACCAGTTTGATGAACCAATATGTACGCACATCATCTTCCCTCGTTCTCCTCATTCACTTCGTCCCCCTTGTCCACCAACCGGTCGATAGTGGTACTAGGAACATGCTCAAATACCGCCCCATCGGCCCGGCTCTCTGCGAAAGCTACTCACGGCTCCGTACTGACTGACTCTGTGCTGCGCATATAGGTCAACAAAAAGTTCAGCGCGAGCTACAAGGCCACTATTGGCGCTGATTTCCTGACCCGCGAGGTTTTGGTTGATGACCGTCAGGTCACCATGCAGGTAAGCACCAGGAACACAAAAACACGAGCCCGCCCGTTGGTTCTCCTTTCTCTCAACTCCCCTATCCAGTCCATGTCCCATTTGCATACAGGCAGTCAACTAATTTGGTCCTCTTTTCGTTTCCCGGCGAAGCTGTGGGATACTGCAGGCCAGGAGCGCTTCCAGTCACTAGGCGTTGCCTTTTATCGTGGTGCCGACTGCTGCGTCCTTGTGTATGACGTCAGCAACGCGAAGAGTTTTGATGCGCTGGACAGTTGGCGCGACGAATTTCTGATCCAGGCCTCGCCCCGCGACCCCGATAACTTTCCCTTTGTAAGCTTAGATACGGCGCATGACAGGGGAGACCGGACCGTAGCATGTCTCGGGCTGGCTTCCCTTGGATGACGATTCGTTCTGGAATCTTGGTGTTCGTTGAGAAGTTGATGCTGACTGCATGGCGTCGGTGATACAGGTCGTTCTCGGTAACAAGATCGATGTAGAAGAGAGCAAACGCGTAGTAGGTTCCAGTACATAAAGCCGTTGTATAAATGGCCAATTCCCGCTAACAAGACGCTGCTAGGTCTCAAACCGACGTGCCATGGTCTTTTGCCAGACCAAGGGCGGCATTCCCTACTTCGAAACATCTGCAAAGGAGGCTATCAACATCGAGCAGGCCTTTGAAGGTGAGTCTTCCAGAGCTAGTAGCCGAGGGCAATATGGATAAATCCTAAGGTTGTGTCTGATGCTAACCACGTCTCATCGCCATGATGTCAACCACAGTCATCGCCCGCAACGCCCTAGCCCAAGAAGAATCGGAAGAATTCAGCGGTGAATTCCAAGACCCTATTAACATCCATATCGATAATGACCGCGACGGTTGTGCTTGTTAAGGGGAGAGGAGATTTGCTCCTCGCTTTCCCCCTGGTGGGAGCGAGTAGTCGGAGCTTAACATAGAGAAACCGCTAATGTGCTTTGCTCCGGTTTCTACTATTGATGCTCCGCCACGTGCGCCCCACGACGGTGGACGATGACGTATAAGGCGTTGATGACATGGTTTTGGTTTTTGGCTTTGTTTTATATCTTTGGGGGTTCCTCTACCTTTTTGTTTTGTCCTGTGATTTTCTGCGTCTTCTTTTTTTTGGTTTTCACGCGGGAGGAAAGAATAGCGACTTTCATGTGTCGTTGTGTCGTTGTGTTGTTGTGTCGTTGTGTCGCTGTGTCGCTGTGCCGCTGTGTCGTGTGCCCGTACTCTACGTCTTCGTAGAACCTTCTTTGATTATCATCTCTATGCTTTTCTCGTCCTCCTAGCTTATGTTATGTCATGCTCTGCTTTATCACTAGGCTCCCTACGAGCTTCTCGATATATATGTACTTTGTGTCGAGCCGAGGCGTGTGGGTAGTGTAACGGTATATCTCGGGGACGGAGAACGTCCTCTCCAAGCTCCAAGCCATACATCGTATACATGCCTGTTCGCATTCGTTTGCACAACTAAAGCGCTTGTGCTTATTTCGCTCTCGCTTGGAAATGCAAGACACGAGACCGAAGCCTGCTCTTGCCAACAACCGTCATTACTCATGGCTCAAAGTCATAGTCTACATATGATGTCATCGTAAGGTCGCAAGGTCGCAACCGGTACCTGAAGACTTCCAAATGACAGGGTTATCATTAGGGTGTAGACACAGATAAGTGGCATTTGTGCTCTGGCGCTTCTATCCATCTTGTCTTGATTCAGGAAGGCCAGCCGAGACGCTTTGAGTGTCATGTAGTAGTTGATATGGAAGATGCTTCTGTCTCATTTGATTTGTACCACGTGTCGCCATAGAGGTGTCGTTTTCTGGTGTGGTGTGTATTCTAGCCGTAGAAAATTTTGGTGTCTTTACCGAGTTGTGCGTTGCTTAACCCGAATCCGGAACGCTAGAGCTTTCGCGGAAGGACATGCCATTAGGGTTACTAGACATAGGGCGTGCGTGCCTTCACGAAGCTGTGTTCTTCCGTCTAGTTTTTCCTCTTGCTTACTCTTGTGCTTCTCCGTGTCCTCAGCAAGAAAACAAACGAGACGACAATTAAGGAACAACAACAGTGCCCATCAGCTGGTCCGTGATCCCTCCTTCTTCATACCCCTTGAACTTTGCCCAAATCCTTGCCGTGGCTAGCCTTGGCCAGTGGGTTTCTGATCTGATCTGATACACCCCTTCTCGTTTCAGACGCCTTGCACATATGCACACAAACATATTGCACGCCTGGGCTTTATTGTTTTGAGCTGTGCGCTTTGCTTGGCTATTTCTGGATACTGCGGCTCTGGCTATGCTTGGATGGAGTCGATGTGGCTTTCTGATCTTTCTCGTCTTCTTCTTGTTCCTCTTGTTCCCCTGAGATCAACATCGTCACTTGCAGGTTATTGTGATACCATCACTCAGGGAGCTACTTTTATACTAATACACTGCGGCTACGACTTGCTCGCTTCGCTATTGCTCGACACAGTTAGCATACCCTCTCGCTACGCTACGTAAGGCCCACATTCTCTCGGCCATTTCCCGACCTGCATAACAAGCTACACCTGCGCATAATCACGTCACAAACCTGCGTCCTTGCTTCTCTACTCACGCGTGTAGTCGCCGTGGCGCTCCGTCATTTCCTTCTACTTTTTTTCTGCATCCGCTGGCCCCTTTGTTATCATACTTTGCAGCCAAGGCACTCAAACGAGACAGGTCTCGTCGTCCTATCTGCATCTCTCGCCGTCGCTCTACTTGTACCGCGCAGAAAGTATCGTCCGCTAATTCATCGGGCAAATGACGAGATTCTTACCCAACTGAGGACGCACAAACGCACTGCTCGGCATATATAATACGATACCATACAGCGCACCAGCTATATACCCTAGGGGACTATTATATCCATGGCCAGTCTTGGTTACTGCTGAACTTCACACGGGCTTTCTTTGGTTTTTTTTTTTTCTTCGTCTCTCTGGATACATTTTTTACTTATATTTGCATTTCTTGCTTAAGTCTTTCTTGATACCCCTCTTTGTGTCTTTATTTCTTTCGTTGCTTCTTCCGCTCCCTTTACAATGACCGACGCCGACTTCCACCGCACCGGCCGCCTGTCCGACTATGACCGAACACTACGTACTAGATCTCCTTCAGTTCTGTCTGGGAGGTCGGAGATCAGCGCCCTTGCAGAAGCCGTAGGGCTGGGTGGCTTGGGGCGCCGAACCCTTGGAATCTCACTGCTAATGGTGACTGTCATTCTGTGGACGTGCTCAAATTTTATGGCTAGTGTATGTTGTCAATCCATGCTGCTATTATGTGGAAAAGGTACTAACAGTCTGTTTTAGTCTATCTTCTCCGACGCTACCTATGACAAGCCTTTCTTTGTCGTCTATGTAAACACTTCGATATTTGCACTCTATCTTGTGCCGTCTTTTGTCAAGTTTGTCTACAAACATGGGCTCTCAGGCCTCCGCATAGAAGCTCGTCATATCTGGGCTGAGTACCAGCTGTCCAAGAGGTCGCCCTCGTCGTCTTCAACGTCGCGCTTCATTCGTCTCGACAACGAATCCTCGCCGAACCATGGTCTTCTTTCAAGCATTGACGACGACAACGATGGCCGCGATAGTCTTGACCGCCTTCCCAATGAAGAAGACTCGATCAAGGGCTCCAAAGAACAGGGCACCGCTCGCTTGTCCATGCTTGAGACGCTCCGCTTAGCTGCCGAGTTTGCACTGCTGTGGTTCTTTGCCAATTACTTTTCTTCGGCCTGCCTACAATACACTAGTGTAGGTAGTGCCACCATCCTCTCGTCAACTAGCAGCGTGTGGACGCTTACATTCTGTGCGCTGTTTCGCGTCGAAAGTTTCACTAGGAGAAAGCTATTTGGTGTGTTGACTTCACTTGCGGGTGTCATCCTGGTCTCAACGGTCGACCTGAGCGGCTCTCGTGACGAGGACCGCGGGAGTTTCCCACACAAGTCGCAGTCGCAGATTGCGATTGGCGATGCCATGGCCTTTGCCAGCGCTATTGTCTATGGCATGTATGTCACGGTGATGAAGGGTCGCGTGGGCAATGAGGAGAGAGTGAATATGCCACTGTTCTTTGGCTTTGTCGGTGTCTTGAACTTGGTGTTTTTGTGGCCGGGATTTTTCATTCTACACTGGACCGGAATGGAGACTGTAAGTTCCTTGCCATGGCTTTGGATATTTGTTGCTTGCCACATGTACTGACGTGTTTGAAATGTAGTTTGTTCTCCCCCCCACCGGCCGTATCTGGTCCATTGTCTTGGTAAGTTGGCCTCATAAACTGCCTCCTCCCCATTCTTTTTTCCTACCTACCCCCTTGCCTTCTGACTGTCTAACACTGCCACTTCCTATCAACAGATCAACTCCATGACTTCCTTCCTAAGCGACATTTCTTGGGCTTTTGCTATGCTATTGACTACACCGCTCGTCGTGACGGTTGGTATCTCGTTGACAATTCCGCTGTCGTTGATTGGCGAGATGGTGCAGTACCAGCAGCATGCGCCGTGGGTTTACTGGGTAGGCGCCGCAGTAGTATTCATGTCGTTCCTGTTTATCAATAACGAGAGTCACGACGACGACGACCGCGACAAGACCGTTACCGGGGAGAGCATGCGGTTGCGGCCGGATTCGCGTGTCTAATGTGGGCTTGCACGTAACTCGCATTCACTTGCACACATTCAAAACAGAAACCCGCCGTATCTAGGCTTGGTTGCTTCACCGCTGGTTGAAGCCTGCTTATGCGGAACGCATACTTTTCTTTTTCGTTTCTCATTTCTCATTTCTCATTTCTCGTTTCTCGTTTCCCATTTTTCGTTTGTCTCTTTTTCTCTTCCTGGTCTTTTGCTTTTTGTTCCCTTTGTTTCCATTTCCTTTGTTTCCGCAGAGCAGCAGTTAGCCGGGGGTGAGCAAGTTGCAGGTAACAGGTAACAGGACTTGCATGCCTTATTTTGCAAGGAACGTCAGATAGACAGCACAAGATAACCAAGTACTGGAATAGATTTGGTATACATGTACACTCGTAGCACAAGGTACACATGGTCCGTCTACCTCGTAGGCCTAATACTCATTATGCTTTTGTCTCTTGTGTCTCTCTTCTTGTGTCTTTGTACCTACCTTCTTGGGCTGCGGTTTCTCTCTCCCTTTTCTTGGCTCTGGCCTTGGCTCTTTTGTCTTGTATAGAATAGTCGAGCGAGACAACACCACAAAACCTTCCCAACTAGCGGAATAGGCCAAGTGAGTGGGCTTGGCTGGGTATTGGAACTAGTATGGTGACACCGGCACCCCCACTTTTCTTAGATCATGATGTAAGTCGCCACTCGTGAGCTTCGCCGAAGTAGTCTTAAGTCGTCTCTGCCACTTTCCTCTTGTTTCTTCCCCTTTCTTCTGGCCTTTCTTTCCTTTCTTCTCTGTATTCCCTGACGTGTCTCATTCTTCTATCCATTTTGATCCCATTTCTACAAGCAAATTGAGTCTGCCTTTTCGTCTACAACAGCTTTGGAGCCTGCGTCTCATCAAGCTCTTCTCTACATATCTTCTTTTGCCACACCACTTTAGCATGTCCTCTCCGGCATTCCACTACAATCCCACACTTGTGGGCTCTCCCCGCCAGATGCCCACCGACAACCCTATCCAGACCTCAAGAACCTTCCAAGAAACCGATGCTTCCACCCGCATTTATCTCCGCAACCTAGCCAACCTCGTGAGCAGCCGCCTACCCAAGGCCTTCCCACCTTATGCGTCTGACCCATCTCTTTTTGCAGCTGGTCTACTTTATTTTGTGCCCATTTTCTCCGCCGTGACCGAAATCTGGAGAAAGCAGACTGGTGGCAATGACGAAGATGTCGACCCGAAGGACGAGGCTGTATCCTGCAATATTAGTGCTGCATCTGCAATCCAACCGCTAATGAGGATACTCATAGAACGAGAGAGGGGTATGCGCGTCGACCTGTCCGACCTGTGTGGTTGGGATGCTGGTGATCTTGACCGCGAGCTTTCTGCAATGATGGTTGAAAATGCCTTCTTGGGGGATATTGTGTCCCACATTTCCGATGCTTGTGTCGCTAATGGCAACATCGTGTTGGGTTACTGCTATACACTACTGGAATGCATGAGATTGTCCTCGGACCACCTGCGGATCAAGATGCCCCACACTGCGTCCAACGGCACTGCCGTGGCTCCTGCATCTCGGCCTGCCTCCGGCACAACCACGCCCAACTCTGCCGCTGCCACCTTCACCCCACCACCGCCTGAGTTTTGGCAGAAACGCTGCAGCGCACTGCGTCCTATAGCGCCGAACTTGGTCAGCCGGCGTACAGGTCGCGTACGTGTGCAGCCTGTTATTGCCATGTGCATGAGTGCTGAGGAGAGCACAGAGTGCCAGCAACTGATCGTCACAGCATTCCAAAACGCAGATATTGTGCTGGATGACAACCAGGCCAAGGAAGTCACCGAAGAAGCACGGTTCCTTGCCCAGTCGCTGATCAAGATCGTGCAGGAGCTGGACATGATTTGCTGGAACACGGTGCCAACGACCAAGAGCGGCGCAAAGGGAGGCGTAGCATTTTCGACTAAGGCTCCTGCGCCAGCCCTGGCAACGGGCGGTGTAGGTCTTGCTGGGACAGGGCCAGATGGCAAACGCAAGGGCCATCCGCGACGCGCCGCACGGGATAGCGTGCAGTTGAACCGCGAAAGAAAGTGGTGTGTGGCGGGACTGGACGAGCTAGGCTTACGGAAGGCTTACGATTTGCAGGCGGGCAGTGGAACGGACGGACTTGCCAGTGGGGAGAATGCAGTGCCTCGGGTGGATGCCCATAGCTCGGAGACTAGGATTGGCGAAGAGGGGCTGTCGGTGTCTGAGCATGCTTCGGAGACTGAAGAAGATCCGTGTGTCTCGATAAGACGAACACGCCTGGTCAAGTTTGACAACGTATTGCCGCATAGAGAGTCTCATTGAAGAAGCGATGGGGCTAGCTAGTGCCATGCACAACATGGTGGAATAATGGAAGAAATGACCTATAGAAGGAGGTGTCTACAGCGCTAGGAGCTCGATAAACAAAGAATAACTAATATTTACACTCTATAAAAACCCATGCAAGCATACTGTGTTCTGAGCTTTGCCGTGGTTTTGTTCTAAACTTCATACATAACACCTTGGTCAGTGCTTTACCCGCCTAAGCTGCATCGGGCTCGTCATCTCCCCGTATTCTTGTGAATCAAGCGCACACAGATTCCGAGCTACATTCGCCCAGCTGTTGGATGCCACTGGGCTACTAGCGTCATGGGCTCTCAGTAATGCCGAATGTTCAGTGTCATGATGCCAGAACCGCACTTCTCCCCGGTCGTTGGTTGCAACTAGCGACCCATCGGCTTGCCACGCAACCGACGTAGTCTCGCTATTGCTGGTCTGGCCATCCTGGTTTTCGATATATAGTGTCACGCCGTTCATGACGCATGGCAAGGACGGTGTCTCAGGAGAGTCGGTGCTTGAGTAGCTCGAGGAGGCCAATAGCCGTGGGCGAGTGTCATCGCATTGTCTCTGAGCTCGGATTGTCTTCTCGTCTACGTTAAAAACAACCGGACAAAGTTTGCTATTGCCTACAGCAAGCATATCGCCCGAGCCGGTGACGGTGGATGGCTGGATGGAGCTCTTGATCCAGAAGCTGTCAATGCCGAGGTCATCGTGACGCAGGCTGAACAGGGGCCCAAGGCCACGATGGTTCAGGCCTTTATGGGGAAGCCGTGAATTGTCGAGAGGCTCGAGCTCAGGCGCCTGGCCCAATATCAGATGTGGAACAGAGTAGGCATAGACGCTACTGTTGCGACAAGTAGAGTAAATGCGACTGCCGTCTGAACTCAGAGACAAAGAGGTCACGCCGAAATTACGGGTATAGTATGGGTCGTTAGTAGGTAGGTCGGTGTGCGCAAGAGGCGCCACGTTGTTGCGTGAAATATATCGAGAGTCCCAAAGCGTGAGGGAAGCATCACTTCCTCCGGCCGACACAATCAGATGGTCGCGTGTAGGCAGCCACTGGACCGCAGTAATCGAGGATTGGGGCGAATGACTCTGGTGGTCTTTGGATGCGAAGGCACGCGAAATAGTGTGTATGGGTTTGGAATGCCTCACTTGAACAGAGGGGAAGATGGGTCTTGGCGGTATCCATTGGACAAAGGTAATTTCAGCACAGTCCAAGGCATGAGCAGGCTGTCTGTGGCGGATATCAAAGATGCTAATGACGCCGCCGCGGGAGGATGTCATTAAGACATGCGGATCGCTAGGCCGGAACCGGATATCACGAAGTGCCTCGTTGCTCGGGTCGAGGTTGACTAGTGTTTTGCCGGTTTCGAAGTCGACAACGCGCGCTGTGCGGTCGCCCGATGCCGTGGCTAGGTAGGGGCCCTTGGCGTCAATGGCCGTAATGGCGTTTTCGTGAGCCCGCCAGAAGCGGGAAATTTGTGGGAAATCGTCTTCGTGCATTTCGAGCCCATGAACCGTGCCGTTAGAATCACCAACAAAAGCTATCTGCCTTGAACCATTGCCTAGGATAGTCAGCACTTTGGGCATATAAAGCCGAATAGATTTGGATCCTTACATAGTGCAGTCGTCATGCTAAATGGGATAGTAGTTTCCTGTCTGGGAGTTAGATCGTTAAGAAACCAAACATGCCTTGGCTTCGAATACAACGATGTCACAAAGGGAGAATGATAGGGCAGAGTTCGGGCCACCATCGATGCCCGGCCGAATCGCCTACTGTCACCAAACTCTTTGTAGAGCAGACGACTGCGGAACGAGATGTTCTCAGCCCGTTTAATTGGTACTGCTGGCATTGTGCGCCTAGCTGGCGTTGGGCGTAGTTTGGTTGGTGTCTGGTCAGAGTCAAGACTATGTCCCTCTGCACCATGGTCTTCAGAGCGACCTAGAGAAGGCTGTGGCCTGCTGTGTCTCATGCATGGCGAAGACATGAGCGGCACCCAATCTTGGCCTAAGCTGGGCTCTACATCAGCTGCCGCATTGGTACGGTTCTCCGTACTAGGCCGGGTGTGAGAAGGCAGGACCGATTCTACATCCTGGGCTGAAACCACGACAGAGTGATCTGATCTATGCTGCTGAACTGCAGCCGGGAACAGCTGCCTTTTTGTTGACCGACTAACGATTGCCTCTTCTTCCTCGTCGACTTCCGCCGCATTCCGCTTCCTGCTGCTTCTGGTCGTCGTTCGTGGTGTAAAGAAGCGGGCGAAGCGTTTCGGTGTTACCGATGCAGCCTTCTTTGGCCGGGCACTGCTGCTCTGCCTCGGTGATGAGGGGGCGGCCGCTGATTCCTCACCATCTGTGTTGGGTGACCGAGTAGATGAGTCGAAGTTTGTACTTGTTTGTGGCATCTGCGGCCATGAGTGGGAGTCGATTACCACTAGGTAGTAGTAGGTAGTAAGTGATGCGCGAGTCTGCAATATGTGAGATGTGAGAATATGCGCGTATGATGACTACAGAATATATGAAGATACAAAAGGCGATAGACGAGAGAAATACAGGAGAAACCCTGTTTGTAAAGTTCGACTTGTAGTGGGAATGGTGATGGTGCAATGTGGTGAGGATTCCCTCTGCCTTGAGCTTGAATATATTCAACGTCTACGGGAAGCCCCCTCTGCCTTGAACCAAAACAAGACCCAGGCTTCTCGTTGCCATGACATACGTAATTAACTATCATTTACTAGCACTGCTGGTGTTATTGAGGGGCGCGTCTTGAACTTCGCATTAAGCTGGTTTCAGCCAATAAAAGAAATGTAGTCTCCACAATTACCCGTCCCGTATCTAGCCAATCATAATCCATTACTTGCTCTATGCATATCTTATCGATAAGAATTTTCTTTGCTTTGCCGAAAATTTTGTGACAATTTCGCATGGGTTGAAGAATGAATGCTGAGTGAACAACCCAGGTTGGATCGTGGGGCTGTTGAAGCCAGTGTACTCCTTTTCTCTTTTACGTTCTACGCTCGTTTTTTTTACACTTTGCCGTTTTCCCCTAAACACTGCATCCCCGATAGCCTCCCTACATCTTCGCCAGTATGGCCATCCAGAAGAAGCACGGCAAAGGCCGTCTGGATAAGTGGTACAAGCTTGCCAAAGAAAAGGGCTACAGAGCTCGTGCTGCCTTCAAGCTGATCCAGTTGAACAAGAAATATGGGTTCTTGGAAAAGAGCAGAGTCCTGCTGGATCTTTGCGCTGCCCCTGGTGTATGCCTCCTCGTCTCCTGCCTACCCTCGACCCAAGCATGTCTATCTACGTTCGCTAACCAATGCCCGTTCTCCTCTCTCTAATAGTCGTGGTGTCAAGTGGCCGCTGAGGCTATGCCAGTAAACTCCATCATTGTCGGTGTCGATTTGTCGCCCATCAAGCCCATCCCCCGAGTCATTTCCTTCCAAGGCGATATCACGACTGAGCAGACTCGCGCAACTATCCGCACCCATCTCAAGACCTGGAAGGCCGATACTGTACTTCACGATGGTGCGCCCAACGTGGGTACTGCCTGGAACCAGGATTCGTTCAACCAGGCCGAGCTGGCTCTCCAGGCCATGAAGCTGGCTACTGATTTCCTCGTTGAAGGCGGTACTTTCGTCACCAAGGTCTTCCGCTCCAAGGACTACAATTCTCTCATGTGGGTCTTCAACCAGCTCTTCACCAAAGTCGAGGCCACCAAGCCTCCATCTTCGCGTAACGTTTCTGCCGAGATCTTCGTTGTCTGCCGTGGATACAAGGCTCCCAAGGTCGTCGACCCTCGTTTCCTAGATCCTCGTTCCGTTTTTGAGGAATTGGCGGCCCCTACTCCTAACAACGAGGCCAAAGTGTACAAGCCCGAACTAAAGAAGCGCAAGCGTGACGGTTATGAGGAGGGAGATTGGACTCAGTTCAAGGTTGTTTCAGCCTCCGAGTTTGTCAACACAGTTGATCCCATTGAGATTCTTGGAAGCGCCAACAAGCTGAGCTTTGACCAGCCCGCTGGAGGCGATGTTGCGCTGGCAGCACTCAGCAAACTACCCGAAACAACCGACGATATCCGCAGGCTTTGTTCCGATCTCAAAGTCCTCGGCCGCAAGGAATTCAAACAGCTGCTAAAGTGGCGTCTTCGCGCCCGTGAGCTGTTCGGCCTGTCTGTTCCCAAGAAGGCCACTCTCAAGGAGGTTACTGAGGGTGAAGTTGCCGAGGTCGCCCCTATGGACGAGGAGCTACGCATTGAGCAGGAGCTCCAGGCTTTGAAGGACAAGGAGAATAACAAGCGCAAGAAGGAACGCCGCAAAGAAAACGAGAAGAAGCAAAAGGAAATTGTGCGCATGCAATTGCACATGACTGCGCCCATGGATATTGGCGCCGAGCAAGAGGGCCCTCGCGGTGAGGGTTCGATGTTCGCTCTACGCACTGTGGCGAAGAAGGATGGCGCTCTAGCCCATCTTTCCAAGGGCCGCATGCAGGTTATCAAGGAATCTAACCAGCCCGACCACATCAACATGGGTGACGAGTCCGACGACAGTGACCCTGAGGAGGATCGTCTAGAGAGAGAGCTTGACGACATGTACGAGAGCTACAAGGACCGCAAGGCCGACGCCGATACCAAATACCGAGCAAAGCGGGCCCGCGAAGAACACAAGGACGGCGAATGGGAAGGCTGCTCTGCCGGAGAAGAGTCTGAAAACGAGTCTGGTCTGGAAGAGGAGGATAACAGCGAAGAATCGGACAGTGACGATGATGAAAAGACTCCCAACACTCTGCTGACTGATCTGGACGATGAGAGCCCCAACCCTGACAATAGTGGGCTTTCTAAAAGGGCACGAAGCTTCTTCAACCAAGACGTTTTCCAGGGTATGGATATATTAGACCCTACCGATATGGAAATGGTTGATGCGCCGCCACCAGCAAATAAGAAGGAAGCCAAGAAGGAGAAGAAGGCTGAAAAGGTGAAGGCCGAGAAGGACAAGGTTGAGAAGGACAAGGTCAAGAAGGCTAAGGATGAGAAGGACAAGGTCAAGAAGGCTAAGGAGCAGCTCAAGGCCGACCAGAAGGAGGCAGCCGCCGCCGAAGAGTCCGACAGCAGTGATGATGACGGCATTGAGGTCATCAAGAAAGCTGAAGACTGGGAGGAAGAGAAACGCCGCCCTGATGGCCGCCTTGACATCGACATCATCACTGCCGAAGCCATGACCCTGGCCCACCAGCTCGCCACTGGCCAAAAGACAAAGCACGATCTTCTCGACGAGGGCTTCAACAAACGTGCTTTCCGCGACCGCGATGGCCTGCCCGAGTGGTTTATGGAGGACGAGATCAAGCACGACAAGCCGATAAAACCTATCACCAAAGCAGCAGCCAATGCCATCAAGGAGAAGATGCGGGCACTGAACGCCCGTCCCATTAAAAAGGTTCGCGAGGCCAAAGCCCGCAAGAAGCACAAAGAGGCGATGCGTCTCGAAAAGCTGCGCAAGAAGTCGGACATGCTTGCCAACGACGAGAACCTGACTGAGAGCGAGAAGGCCACTACCATTTCCAAGATCATGGCCAAGGCTGCCAAGAAGAAACCTCGTGCGCCTCTCAGAATCGTCGTGGCCAGGGGTGCGAACAGAGGTGTTAAGGGCAGACCAACGGGTGTCAAGAAGGGCCGTTACCTGATGGTTGATCCCCGCATGAAAAAGGAACTACGGGCGATGAAGCGGATAGCAAAGAAGAAGAAGTAGTCTCGGGTAGAAAGTGCGAGATAGGAGTTGACCGCTTGTTATGTTGTGTAGTTGTTGTATTCTTCATGAGTGTTCACCATTTAGCGGCGTTGGTTATCATGAGTTTCCCAAGGCATATTGGGGATGACTCGAAAGTTTTACTTCTGGAAGGCATAATCGTACATCATTTTTTTTTCTTGGGTCCTTGCGTATAAATCAAATCTCTCCCATAACATAATGCAGCATGTAAATGTGTCGCGTAGTGGGAGTCGAGAGTTGAGGTGTAAGTCAGGGAGGGATTTGGTCTGATTGGCTCTGCTTGGTCGGAGTGGAGCATAGCTGATATACAGCAACTTCCCGCCTTCCCTCATCTTGGCCAAGCAACTACTACGGTGTCGGCTTCTTGTTGGTAAAACTCCATCTAGGGCTTGGCTTTATCCATATCATGAGGAAGCTTCCTCCCATATTGTATCTAGCAGTTTTGTGCGCTCCACAATCTCAGCCATACAAACTTTTATTTTCTCCAATTATCGTGGCATTTATTTTACGTCATTTTTGCATGCATAGCCAATTCGCTCATCACATATCGCCCGTCAACCACTCCTCGCATCTTGGCTTCACATACCACCCGAGCTAGTCTTATTTATAAAGCTTAGTTCCTATACTTAATCTTACATCTCTACTAACAACCACCAGACGTCACTGAATCGTCTAATTTCGCTACGCTGGATACACCACATCGTCATCTGGCTCCATAGTCGTCCGCCGTCTATACTTTGCACTTCTTTTCTTCGGATACTATCGTACTGGCAAATGGGGTGCCTTTCCGAGATGATCTTGCTTAAAGGCCCTATTCATGTTGTCGAACCGATTGCGGCGCGCTTGATTCGTCCAACTAATGCAGCTCGGGCCCCGTTAGGGCTATAAGCATACAGAATATGTATGTTTTCATGCTTACACGACCCTACCATCCATCCATGGCCTTCAATACAAATGCGACATGTTTCGCCTTCGGCTCCCGCTGTAGATCCGCGGTGTCTAGCGCTTAGTATAATTATGGAGTGTACACGGCATACAAATATATGTATATATATATATATATCTGACGCTCTATGCAGATGTCTGTAAGTGGCCCGATTTGGGACATGCGCAGGTGCATCCTCCTGGCTTTGGCTTAGGCTTTGCTCTCTGGCAACATGCAGCAACGCCAGACTTTGGAAAAGCGAAAAAGAAAAAAGGAAAAAAGGAAAAAGTAAGAAATCGAATTACGTTACAAACTACAAGCCGTGGTTCATCGGCAAGACTCCGTACTCTGTTTCTGGTAGAGTAAAAAATACAACACACAACGCTCTACTGCTCAAAAGCTCACCGATATCTCTTCTCCCCAAGTGTAACGAAACACTTGACGGCCACCCGCCTATCTACCCTCCTTCCGGTCTGAAAATTAACTCCCAAACTTTTCCTCCCCAAGAGGTATTCAGCCACTGTGGCCATTGTTCGCATTTGCTTAAAACGCTCTGCTTTTTCTTTGGGCTCTTAGGGACGAAGGCTACATTTTGTAACGATAACGGGGAGGCCGTCCTAAAGGATCTCTTTTCAGTCCAAATTTCCCCCCATAGATCGCCAGGTGGATATGGCGGCCATGGGCCGCGTCGCCTGATGGCAAATGTGGTATCTTCTGGTTCTCGACCACTCGAATTCGATTATAGAAAGCCTGCACGGTCTTATTACAGCTACACTCTTGTCGATAAACCGATAAAGAAAAGTCCCCGCTGCGATATGTTCCCGTTCTTGGCATTAGCCCAATCGGTGGTCATAGTGTCATACCTTTTAAGCTGTTATTCTGACAGTGGAGGGGAAGCATTGTTGTGAAATGTGGCAGAATAATGCTGGGGGCCATCAGTGGTCATTAGGCTACAGAAGAAATGGCCGCTTGGTCTCTTTTCTTTTTTCTTTTCTTTTCTCAGTTTGCAGACGCCCTTTCAAATATGTACCGTCTGTTGTTGTAGTACTACAGCAAAAACAAAAACAAAAAAGAGACTCTTTTACGCAAATTTTGAGGGATGGCACTGGCCTGTGGAAGAGCCTACAGCTCAACTTTCTGTGGGCAAATTTGGGCATGGCGGTCGACAGAGGTGAGTTTTATTCTTCTTGCCCGCCAAAAACTATCTAATTCTATTTTCCCCTATGTCTGAAGGGAGAACAAAAGAAAGTTGGCCTACGAGGACTGGTGTAGCGTATCACAGAAAGCTGTATTTTCATGTGTTACTCAAGAAACGCGCCGATAGGCCAACGGGATTCCTGTTTGATATCAAACATTACTCGAATATCACAAACGAGATGAGACGAGCCAAGCCAGTCCTAATCGATTAGGTAGTGACACTGCTGGCAATTTGCAGCATATTAGCGCTACACAGCCTTGAGCAGTCGATCTTGCAGACCTTGCATACCAGGCATTTGCCACAGGTTACATTGGACATTTGGCCAGTCACTGCAGTGATTGGCTGGTGCATCCTTCTCGCCGCCGGCGCCGTTGTGGGTCGACGTAAGTTCAAGTACGTTCATCGCCTGGCTTTTATGAGGGTGTAGTCTGACCACTGTGTGATTCACTCACATTTTAAGATAAAGCGAGAGGAGATGGGGGCCATAGTTTCGACTGCATTTTCCCAAGAGATCAGCTATGACCCTGGCACCAATGCGATTTCGCATTCTCGCAAAAACTGGGGGGACAGAATGATCTCTCTACCCTTGTTTTCACTGTAACAATAAACAATGAGGAAGCTTGGGTACTACAGCACCTCGGGCGACCGAGGAAAGCAATGGGGATTTGCTTGGGCTTCTTGCATCAAACCTCACGACGCATAGTAACGGGGGAGAAGGAGAGGGTGGCCTGTGACGTCAAGATACAAAATAGAGAGCAGGAGAGGAGTAGTGGGGAGAGAAAAGAGAGGAAAGGAATAAAGAGAAGAAAAGGCAGAGAGATGGACATATTGAAGGCAGAGATGAAGTGGGGAGAAGGGCCTGTGTCGGAGGAGTTGCGCGAAGCGAGAGGGAAGGAAGAAGTGAGATGTGATATCGCGGTGTGCAGGATTTTCGCAGGCAAGTCTTTCGTTTTCTTTCCTGTTCTAGCCAACACAAGACCTGCAGTTTGGGAAAAGTGTTAGGCCACAAGAGTCACGCAGAGGAGGAGGAGCGGTGAAGAACAAACGGCACGAAGCATTGAGGATGGGAGACAGAGGGATGAGAAAAGAACGGGCCAGATGAGCCAAATGTGCAATGCCAGCCAGTATGCGCATAGGGTAGGACTAAGGTGAGGGCAGATGGGTGCTGGGTGTTAGATGTTTCAAGGGATAGGATAGGTGCATGAGAAGGGGGTGGGCATGGATTTTGATTGTTTTTGCGGGCGGGTTGCCTTGTTGGTAATGCAGGAGAGACATGCATTCACGAGATACAGGCCCAGGAGGTGACGGTAAGGTGAGGCAAGGTGAGAGAGGACAAGGGCTTGAACGGAAGTGTAAGAGCTAGCGTAGCAGGCTTTCTGGCCAACTGACTAGCTGACTAGCTGAGCTGCGCAACTGACTTGGGCCGCTCACATACATGCCTAGATGGGCTGGATTGGCCTAGCTTAGGCTCGGCCCACGATGCAAGACCTTGGGTGTAGGTAGTGCATGCCAAAAGACCGTGCTTACCTGGCTTCTTGTCCTTGGTGTCTCTCGCCGTCTGCTGTCTGTATATTGCATGCATGAAGGAACCCACATTTGCTTGCCTACTGGAGCTTTGTGTCAGCCAGCCAGCTTTTTTTTTTCTTCATTATTTGTGTGCATGTGCGTATGTGCTGGCTGACCTCACAAGGGGCTTAAGGGATATCAGGGGACGGGCTGTTGTGTGTTTGTTGACAAGCCCTAGTGGCGCGAGGGAGAAAACAACACACACACACACACACACGCACACACATACGTACATTGCACACGGGAGAGAAAGATATATGGGACAAGTGTATATCTCGATTTTAACCAAGGCTGTCTAAGTTGTAAAGCGCCGAGCGTGACGTGATATCCAGTAACAAATAAAAACCATGGTAAACAATAACAATCTAGAGAATCAAAGGACACCATCGCACAAGATGAGGCCCTGTTCTGCATTACAAGATGGTAATACCTTCCAATAGGTCACGTGATCAATGAGGTTCTGCTGGAATGTAGGGATAACGGAACTGTGATCCTCCCGGTGTCTTTTTTTTCGAGATTTTTGGTGAATTTTGAGAAACAAAGAGGAAACGCCGTCTAATAAGAGAAGCAAGAAAAGAAGCAAGCAAAGAAGCAAGAAATCTATAGGAAACAAGGACGAGATCGAGCGAGAGAAAAAAAAAGACGCTCTTAAAAGGTATAAAAAAGGTGTAACAAAACACAGACGATCGCTCGCTGGATATGAAGGCCGGAGAAGAGAAATAAATAGGAAAAAAAAAAGATAATAAAGGCTCTGGCTGGCTGGCTTGTTTGCTGTGAAGCATTAACGGGTTTGGGTTCCAGATCAAAGAGCAATAAAAAAGTCTAGAGCAGCAAATAATGCGGAAGAATGGAAAAATAAAAGAAAGAAAAAGATGAGAAAAAGGAGGTAGAGGCCGGCTTTGCTCTAGTGCAAGGAGGAACATGAGACCCAGGAAATAAGATGAATATGAAAAGAAAAAGGACCCGGTCTAAAAAGGTCTAGAGGGGGGAATCGTTTGTCGTGAAAAGAAAGAAGAAAGCCAGATATAGGGGAGATATTCTGGCCCTAGATGCGACCCATGCGGCGACGGGGGAACTTGTCCGGGAAGTACATGATGCACTCCTCGCAAGCGTTGTCCATGCCAATGGTCTGCCAGATGGAGCGGTCCTGGCACGGGGTCTGGATGAGGCCGGCTCGCTCGCAGTAGCGGGCAAAGCTGAGGCTCTTGTGCTTGCACACGAACTGGTGGGCGTAGTACTGGCACATGGTGGGAGATGTATGGTGTTATTGTAGATGGGGGTAGTAGGGAGAAGGTGTTGAGTGCTCAATAGCTATAGTGGTTGTCTAAAAGGCAGAAGAGATTAGACGAGGAGAGAATGCACAAGTTATTAAAACGTAGATGCAAAATGACCAAAGCAGTTCAAGCAGCAAGGCGAATGACAAAGGCTAAGAAAAAGAAGAAAAAGAAAAAGAAGACCGCTGATGTATGCAGATAGAAATGAAGCTGAAGCTGTGGAGTGATAGGGAGAGACGAGAAAGACAGAAAGGCGAGGGATGTATCCGGCTTCATATATACTCGTCAGACCCAAAGCTAGAAGCTTGCTCCTGCTTTGTTGTTCGGCCGGCACACCACCTGCTCTGCTGGGTCTCACTAACACACCCCTTCCTCTCTTCTCTCTCTTCTTCCCTCGTCCTATTCCTTGCCATGCACTAAAACCCAAGCTAAGCAAGGGCAGCAGAAAGTACTGGCACACGACACCAACATGCAACAATGCGACACTCCAGTACGTAGTCCGTACATAGGTACACGCCACGCCGTTTCCTTTTCCTACCCTTCTCTTTCGCTGGGAAGCAACCCTGTCGACTTTGCCTGCCAGTACCAAGCTTCCCTCTCCAATTTTGGGATTCTGTTCGTCGATACATACAGCGACCAGGTCCAGGTTCCATGTCAAGTCTATCTTTGTCGGTGCGGCTGTGGTCTGTGCTAGGCGTAAGTCCATGAGAGAGAGGGCGAGAGAGAGAGAGAGAGAGGGAGAGAGAGAGAGAGATAGAGATCGGAGAGGGGAGAGGCAAGAGAGCAATAGAGGGAGACGCGAACGAGCGCCTCCTTGTCGCTCCAGCAGCTTCGCATCTCGCTCTTGCTCTGCGTCTCTTGCTCTCCTTCTTCCGCTATCCACATAGACAAGCACAAGCGGCAAGTCCCATTGAAGCTATCCCGCCCCATTCCAGCAGCCAATTGTGCCCTTTGCATTTCCTCTTCCTTTCCAGAGGGATCAGCCTCAAACCCACCATGTTACTTGATAAAAACTCACAACGCCGTTCTGGTGGCAGCATCTTGGTCAGGATGGCCATGCTTCAACTATGACTTTGGTGTGGCCGAAAGAAGAAAAGAAAAAGGATTGCTATAACAGACAGAAAAACACATAAAATAATAGTAATAATAATAATGTCCCAACTCCAGCACTGGCCAGAAGGGGCCAAGGTCAGAAAATGAGAAGCACGGCTTGATTGGCCCTCTTGCTAGTGGCTCTTTTTCTCGTCCGGCCAGGTCGCTGCTTCTTGCTGGTTGTCCAGGGGGATGTTCTTTGCACCAGGCCGAAAAGGGAAAACGTGTGGAAGCATCTGCCGAGTGGTAGAAGAGCGAGAGGAAATGAGGTAAAGCAGTGGCAGAAGATCCTCGCTCCAGCCAGGATCCTGATTCGGCCTAGGGTTGCGTCAGACTACCATAGTGTAGTAGATTGTATGTAACAAGACCAGCAAAACGCCGAATTCACAGACTATGACTACAGGATTGCTACCAAGGGACAATCAGCAGCCAAATCAAAACCAACTAGTCTCTATCAACTAAAGAGGAAGAAAGCCGGTGAAGGAATTTGCCTGATTTCCGGCCCGGTAGTGAAGCTTCTGAGACCCTTTCGTGTTGAGCGACGGCATACTCGGTATCATCCTCTTGCTTCTCTTCTCCCTTCTCATTATCGCCTGTGAGCACAACGAGCACATCAAACAACCAAAGCCTAAAAAAGGACAAGGCAGGTAGGCACAGGAAAGCTATGAGGGTCTGGGGTCTCGCTTCGCCTGTAGTTTTATTGCAAAAAAAAAGAGAAAAAAAGAAAAAGGACAGGATTCGCATAGGATTCAAGCCCTAGAGAGACAGGCAAGCAAGCCTTCAAGGGCTCAACCAAGGACTTGAAGAAAAGAAAGGGAAAGAGCGGACCACAAGAAAGCAACTACCCGTGGCAGCGCCAATGACACCGCCAAAGAGAGCAACTACCTTCAGTTACCCTAACGACAGTACAGTAAGACGATCTTCCGATGCCAATTACCATGATACAGACAGCAGCTATTTACGTTGTGGCTGGATGGTGGATTCCGGCGAAGAAAGCGCTGCTAGATTTGTTTCGTATGGCACAGCACCAGAAAAATAGGCTTGACAAGACAAGACCAAGGACAAGTATGCTTGTGTTCCTCGCCTCCTTATCCCTCTACCCTAACTCAAACCGTCATAGAGACACGCGACCAAATTAAAATAGAGCCAAAAAAGAATCAATGGTTTAAAAACAGCGCGGTCCTAGCCCATCAACTGTGCTATACCATACCATGCCTCTGTTTCGGACCCAGATGAGATGGAATCTGGCCTATTTTCTTGTTTTACGGTTAGAGAGTCGAGACGCCCCCCCTCCCCCATTTCAGACGGACACAGACATTGATCTACAGCTCTCAAAATAGAATTCAGAGGGCTACAGTAGCAGGGAGAGACACAGCGGACTTCGTGGCCAGAAATCCACAAGAAACCAGCATGTTAGCTAGAGAAAAAGAGTGCGAAAAAGAAAAAATATTGTCAAGCGAAACGCAACAAGCCTCATGATAGAAGTCATCCCACATCACCGATCAGCGGCCAAATGAATAGGAAGCTCTGGCTTTTCCCAGGTCTTATTCACAGCGCGCCGACCTGCCAATTTAATGCATTTCCCCCCACCAAAACCACTAACACAGGTGGAGGCTTCCTCCGAGCGTTGCCCGTCCAATAGCTACGATTCCAATTACCTCACAGAAACTGCCAAACAGAGGAAACGACTAATATCAACGTAACTATTCGTCCTCCCGAACGAGGGCTAGAGAGAGAACAAGGCAAGACTGACTGCTTCTTTTAGCTAACGTCTTCTTTTCTCTTTGATTGACAACAAAGCATATAATAATAATAAAAAAGGGAAAAATAGCGGAGCCTGCACATAATGCTAGTGCTCCTGACACGAGAGCCTCATTATTTCACGATATCCGGTCTTGTACGTGGAGCTCTTTACTTTCCCTCTCTCTCTCTCTCTCTCTCTCTCTCTCTCTCCTCTCTGCTTTGGTACCAAGCCAGGGCTGAGACCCAAATAACAGGCCTCCATGCCTTTGCCCAGTAGTTCATCCCCCGCTCATTTAACCTGGCAGCATTACTCGTTTTGCTCCTGGTCTGTAAATTATACTAGTGTTGTTATTAATATAGGGCCTCGGACTGCCAAAGACCATTTAGCATAAGGGTCAGATCATTAGACGAGCCTCTTTCCAAACGCTAGAGAAATACGTTGATTTGAGGGGGAGGAAGTCTACAGGGCACTTGGTTTGGGGATTTGCGAGCATGGAAGACGACTAGGCAAGTTGTTTCCGGCAATGAAGATGCTAATGTAAGAAAGGGTAGAAAACGAGACCGGTACCCCTCTTTCCTCCCAATCTCACCTCAACTTCAGGGCCATCACGCCCAACGTATCATCCCGCTTCGCTTCCTTTCTTAACATAAAGAGGACCAAGAATACACACCCCACCCCCAACTCCGAATCCACGTAGATCTCAGAATAGTTTATTTTTGCTTCTTTTTCATTCACCTTGCCGCTAAATTTTCAAGAAACAAGTTATCATCCCCCCCTCCCCTTCCCCTCTCTGTTCCTAAGTGACCCCCAAATAATGACGATAGCCTTGAAGGAATGCCCTCCACTCGGGCCCTGTGTGGCCTAATGAGGTATTTGTGGCATATGTTGAAGTTATCTACCCATAAGCGAGATATAAAGATGATTTTGGGGGTATACATACAATGTGGCAAGTTAAATCAGTGGAGGAGGGCACACTTTGGTGCTTGGGGCTGGCAGCTCTAAAACAGCATAGTAGGCTCCGCGGACTCGGATCCGGCTATCCGGGCACTCAGATACTTCCAGCAACCTGTACTGTTGCGGCATTTGTGTTCTGATGTTCCTGTAGCCCTGTGGCCCTATGATCTCCCTTCCTAGCTCTGGTGCAAGATTTCGGCGTATACAGTCTCGGTGAGGCCTTCATGGTTGACGATGGATGGATAATATGCATGCAACGCAATGCAGCACACATCATGCCATGCGCCAGGGCGGAGCCTTCTTGGTCTATCTGCATCTTATCTTTGGATTCCCTGTCTAGCTATCTCCGTGACTCTCTCTGACGAATGAGCCCAGAAAGAAGAACCTCGAGGCGGTGACAAGATTCAACGCAACATCTACATGCTGTCCCGTGCTTTCTATTTTCCTTCCTTTTAGCTTCTAGAAGGCCCTATATTTTTTTCCCGAATCTATAACGCCGCACCTGTTATAGAGCATCTGTGTTCTTTAGGTCGGTGAGTCCCAAAGGTATCTCCACAAACAAGAAAGGAGCCTAGACTGTGGTCAGAGAAGATCGATCGCCCACGCTCGTACTCAGGCGTTTTTGTTGCGATAGCCCCGGCAAGTCTCCAGATCTCCCTAGCCTTGCTCGGCCTGGTCTTGAGACTTTATTTACTAGCCCCTTCCTAGTAAATCGTAACGAAAAAGGCCAGTGCCAATGCCAGAATCAACACCAGCATCTCTGCTCCGTGCAGAGCTGTTTTAAGCCCCGTGTCTGTATATTTCTCGGGGTCCCCTAGTCCCTAGGGCACGCACTGTTCTGTTCTAGATTGTGTCGCGCTGATGCTTCTGTTTGGTGGTGCATCGCGTCCGTGTCGTTATCTTCGGAATGTTTGCCATGTATTTCTTTTCTCCTTTGGATTCCCCAGGCCTTGCATTCTCCAGATCCCAGTGCCTTGTCCCCCTCTCGCTTATGATAGCCAACCATCCAGGTTCTCCAGCCTCTGATATCATCGAGGCTATTCTTATATGCGTAGTAGCCATAAGGTAGGTGGTAGGTAATAGTGGAGAGTGAAACTGGAACTTCCCGAGCTGTCTACCCTTGGGGCCAGATCAGTCTCGTTAGCTTTCTCTCTTTGCTCGTTCTTCTCATCTCCTTGTCCCCGTTTTCCCATTTTCCCACTTTCGTCTGGTGTCTCGCTGCCATTTCTATTTTCTCTTCTTACCCTTTATTAGATTCTTCCTCCTCCCTCTTTACCCGCCTTCAAAGCAACCATCTGAGCCCTCCAATCTTTTAACCCCAACGGGCCCTGAATTTTAGCTCCATCCTTGCTTTGTTCTTGTCTTGGCTAGTGGCTTAAACAAGGTAGTACTCTGCTCAATTTGTTCGGAGCCGTGGCTCTGCTCCAACTTTCGCTCCTAACCTCCACCCCTGTCACTCTACTCACCTGAATCTCCTAGCCCAGTGGCCCGTCCTTGATCGGTGTGCTATACTGGGTCGTACATATACTAAGTATACAACGCACTATATTGTTGCTATTGTACGTCTGGCTGCTACATAGCAGGTGGTAACCCGCGTCCATCTATATCGGTAGTACCGAGACTACTGACCGTACTTCGGTGTGATCTATAGTACGCGCTATAATACTTGGGTCAAGAACCATTCACACAATGCCTGTTGGCCACGTTGCTGCACTTTGCGATCTTCACCGAGATTGAATCGCCGCAGGGGCCTACAGTGCTACAAAACAAGACCAATGCGTATGTTGCCTGCAGAGTTTCAAATGAGTTTGTTTGATTTTGTGATTTCGTTGCATACATGAGCTTAAGGGTTAAGGAAATACAGTGGGGTTAAATACACAGACTCCTGGACACTACCGACAGCTGCCTCAGCTGCCTCCCAGCTGTCTCCCAGCTGTCTCTCAGCCGCCTCCAGCTGTCTCCCAGCCACCTCCAGCTGCCCAGCGTGCGCATACTCGTTTCATCTGATGTTGCTAGAGTCTTTACGCGCTGCTAAGATGTGATTGCACGAGCGAATGGGGTGGATGGAAGGAAAAGTGAACGGGATGCGCGAGGTTTATATTTTCCTTCCAACATCCCCCACGACTCTCACATATCTGCCGCCCACCCATAATCCCATATGCAGCCAGCCAGACGAGATGGTAAGACGCTGGAACTTAGACCCTGGTGCAACATGCAGGTCACGTCATAGAAACCATCCCCCTCCCCTTTTTTAGTTCCAGCCAGACCAAGGCTTGAATTATGATAAGTTAAACTGGAAAATCAAGTACAAATTGAGTGACAGGTGATGGGTGGATGGGCTTTGTACCTGCATACATTATAACTCGCCGTGGAGGTTGTTGTTTGTACTGCGCGCCTAAAAGAGACAAAGTAAACAACAACTAACCAAAATAAGGTAATAAGCATATTACACGTATAGCCAAGTTATGCACCCTTTCGTCATCACAATCAAGTCACAAGCCACTGTCTGAAAGAACAATAGGTTTCTCTTCCAAGAAAAACACATAGCATCTTCGCATACATACTTCAAGCTACATACATATACACGTGACTATGTACCTGCATGCAAGACTATGGGAATCGGAAGGAGGACGTCGGATGGGACTCGCAAATGCCGGCAGTTGCGACAAACTGTAGCTGCCGTAAAATTGCACAGCAACTTCCGTCCGGACGCCCCTTTTGCAGCTTCCGAGAAGAGCAGTTGACGGCGCTCTATTCTTTCCTTCTTCGTTTACTGTCTGAACGAAAAAGCCTAAATAGGAAAGAGTGCGTAAAACTTTTCTACCTCTTTCTTTTTGTAGCGATGACGATATAGTATGGGAATCATGACATGTGGCTTCTTCTCCATCAGCTTCCTCGTGTCCTTTGAGAGCGATCATCGTCAAATCTCCATCATCACCAGCAAAATTTCCGCTGTTAAGAGCCTTTTTCAGCTGGCAATATAACATCCCTGGCTGTTGCTTACTAGCAAATAGGCAGGTTTTACCTGCATACACAGTACTAATTGAGCTCGCCCCCTTGTTCCACTAGTCAGCTAGGGCCAGTCACGCTCGTCGCGCGTCGTCTTCACAGTTCTCAGAGCCAAAACGTCAATGTCGCACCGTTGCCACAACACCGCTGCGGATTCGCCCTTCTTTTCCCCATAAGCAATTTTTGGCCTAGTCTCCTATCGCCAAATCTACAGCATACAACGACGAGAACACTTAGCGAAAGACTCCGGGCTACGCACTCCCAATTATCTGTAGATAAGGTGATTTTTTCTTACTCTTTCTTTCCTGTTCGTTGCGTTCGCTAAGAAACCCTCGTTTTATACATTCTACGTTTCAAAGCGAAGAACAAAGAAAAAAAGAAAAGAAAAAAAACCTGTTTACCGTTGAGTTGAATCCCGCGCTACTTCTTCGCCTTCCGACAACCTCAAAGATCTCGAAACGAACTCTCCTAAACTTAACCCGATATCTTTAATCTTTAATACCGAAACCACCCAAGGCCTTGATGGAACTTACGCTTGCTTGACCCAGCCTCGTTCTGTCCCTTTCGTCACTCGCTCACGCGCCCCCCTCCCCCCAAGTGCTATTATTTGGCTACCAACCAACAACCCTGGGACCGAGACACTCCATCAGCGCCGACCTCCTTGTCTTTTGCTTGCAATACATTCGTTTTTCTCTGGCGTCGTGGGCCTGAATCCCAAGTCTCACCTTAAACGCCCGTCGCCTACGATTTACTTTTCTCGTCTGCCTACTTGCTTCATTCGATCACTTCCATTCCAGCGCCTTTATCTCGACTTCGGGTCATCATTCCTTTTTACTGGCTTATTTCGACGACATATCTCCTTTGCAATTGCCTGAGCCGCCTGCTTTTGCGCCCATATCCTGTCGGCGCCTATCTCGCCTCGCCTATTCTTCTCGGGGCAAAACAACCTGGTCTGCTGCCCCTTTGAGCTCACCAAGCAGCCAGTCGATTTGACTACCTCCTTCACACATTACTACCTCGATCATCCGAAAAAAAAAAAGGAAAAGGATAAAAAAGCTATCCTCTTTACCATTGGATGCGCTTGTATTTGAATACTGGAGTTAGCACGCCAAGGAGCTCTTGCAGTATTATACATAAACCACGCTTCTTGATCGTTTTGCCCCAAGATCGTCACTCGTTTTCCCCTTCATTTTTTTTGCCGCACTTTTTTTTCCTTTTCAAAAAAGAATCAACAGGGCTCTACTTTACGCCAGTGATTCTACTCCGATATTCGCCCTTTTGGGTCTCTTTTTCTCTACCAGACAAACCTTACAACCCACAAGGCTGAGCCCAACTGCAGGTTTAGGCCCTACTGTGCGCATAGGCTCAGCTTTTTATTAAAAGCAACCCAATTGATACGCCACCAAGAACAACATATGCAAAAGGCTCGTATTTGCAACAGAGTCGGTCGTCTCCAAGAGTCCTTGTAAGGGCTTCTACTACAAAGTCTGTCTACACGCCCTGATAACAAACGTCTTTGGCTTTTTCTCCTTAGAAATAATTGCCGCTTGTCTTGTCGTCATCCACAAAAATATCACTATCCGTCACTTCATCCGATCCAATGTTTTGCAAATGATGATATGCAAGAAATAATCGACTACAGCCACCAGTCCCGTTTCTTTCACATCTTTTAAGATTGCATTCTCTATACCCAATCTCTAGGTCCAGTTGTATTCTGCGCTTTCGACCCATAATCATCCGTCTATTGTTCCTGGCCTGGCCACTTGCTGTGATAGCGTTACGCGGAAACTTATTTGGTTCCTTAGTTGTCAAACTGGCCCAAGCCTTCTTCTTGCCGGGAGCCCAAGCTGTTTCTGTTTTGCGGCTAAATATCAAGGTATCGAGTCATCTGCCACAAGAAACGCCGTCCGTTGTTGCGACCTGATCGGTCTGAACTTTGGGGCCACATAAAGAAGCAAATACTCATCAATCTCACACTTCTTATTTTCCAGTAAGTCTTCGTTCTTTTCCGTCAAAAAATCTTTGAATCACCGACTTCTTCACTTACAATTCATCATTCCCCGCCCCCCCGAAACATTAATCGGCCTTACGCAACAAATGCCCCAAAATCTAGATAGTTCGTGCTCTAACGGGTACGATCTTACTCCCATGATAGTGCACTTACTAACCAGCTTTCCGACTAGGAGTGAATTATTAGACTCACAACTTAAGCAAGGTCTTTTTGTCTCAATTATGGCTTCCTCTGAGGTTGACCAAAAGTTTCTTGGGCGGCTAGCCAAGGCAGTCGAACCCGAAAACCATTTGCTGTCTGAAATGTTGTTTAAAATACTCGGCTTGTCCCTAAATCTGGCTGAACAGCTTGTCCTGGCTAAAAAGCAGAGGCGGCAAACAACGTTGAGTTCGCCAGAATATCTCAAGAGAGTGTGGCATATCCTATGGCTTTCACGAGAGGGTCTTAAAATGCTAGAGCAGTATGTGCTGCCAATGGTTAGCCATTACAGAGAGCTCAAGGTCCTGGCATACAAACTACGGGCCTCCTTTTACCACATCTTTGTCTTATTCTACAACAACCCTCCAGTCTCCGATATGAGCATATCGGAGGTTGTGATATCACATGCATCTAACCAGCCAAAACGAGATGCAAAGGGCAAAGGAAAGGCCATGGCACGGGATGATGATTTGGAGTCTATAAGTTCATCGATACAACCCACACACCCACTGGAAGGTGGCCCGTCATTACGACCGCCCCCCGGGTTTGAATTGGTGAATCCAAAAGCCATAGAGTTTTCACCCGACTTTCTCATTTCCGCTACAAACTATCTTCCACTGGCGCAACGGTACTTCATCGAAGCTGTTGGGATCTCAGAAGAACTTCTATGGGGCTCACACTCTTTGCGGCTTTCAGTTAAGACTGAGTATGCTGCATTTCTGTATGAGTGTGTGCACGATGTTGAGGGCAGCCGACAACTAGCCAAGGCTACTATTGCCGAGGTCTACGATGCTCAGGAGGGCATGGATGATGATATGTTTTCCGATGCCTGTGAGCTAGTCACTGTACTGGGCCGCATGATGAAGCGTGGGCTTGGGCCAAATGGGAGTGTGCGGAACAAGCCAGTCCCGTTGGCATCACAGGTAGCCGTCCCGCTGCCTGGTATGGAGAATCCGATCTGAAATGGTGTAAAATGAGAGAATGGAGCGTGAGGCATGTCCTAATGCTGCCCTAGCTTTGGCGCCTCTTTAAACCTTTGTTCCTGACAACGTCCCACATTGCACTCTTTACTCTACACATCTAGCTTCTATTCTGCCATTTATATTTTGCTGCTTCTTTCCACCCTTTCTTTTTCATCTGTATCTACATAATATTGGGTGTGGTATTTTTGGTCCTTTTTTTTATCGTTTAGCTGTGGGTATATACCGGCTTGACTTCTTGCTGCGGAGTTTTTGTTTCTTTTCCTTCTCTTCTTGCCTTCCTAGAGATGTTCCTATCTAGCCTCCTTTTTTTGTTTTTTATTTAATGCCGTACAAATCATAGGAGAGGCCGGGGATCCGTCACGGCGCACAGCATTCATTAGTTAGGGGCTATGCTTTGTCTTAATGGGTTGGTATACTTAGTCACCACAGAACGTCGTCATACCAGGGAGGTTGTCTTTGTACTTATAAATATTCCTTATTCCATCTATCGAAAGTTGAATGAAACAGCAAAAAGAAAACAAGAAATGAAAACGCCGGTACTGCTAATCCCCTCCATCTAAGAAAACACCGAAAGAAGTCTGTTACAACAGATTGATAAGACAGGCCCACGCAGCAGAACGAGCGTGAGAACGAGAGCGAGGGACGCCAATAAATCCAAAACACGTCGAAAAATCCCTAAGGGACCCAAGACACCAGGGAAAAACTTGATTCTTGGTGGCTTTCAACATCAACAGCTTTCATTCCCGCTCTCGCTTCACTCGAATCTGCGGTGCTCGTGGGCCCAGCATCCAGTCCTGCATAGCTAGCCACTCGCTCCAGCTAGCTTCAGCACCCTCAATTTCCTGCTCCGTCGCATTCAGCGGCCGCATGAACGGGATAGTCTGGCCGTCATCCATATCATAGTCGGCCTTGACGTGCAGCCATGTATCGCTCTTGGCAGCAAATAGATAGTTCTGGCGCTCCGCCTCGTGCAGTGGGCCAACACCCTCACGCCAATCGTCACCAAAGAAGCCGTGTAGAACGCCAGGGGCATCAAATCCTGTGGCTACTAGTCGCCGGATGTACGGCAACAGGGTGACGGTAGAGTAAGCTGCCCCGGTAGTGACATACGAGGTTGGCGAGCCAGGTGGCATTGACATGTTCATAGATATAGTGGTGCGTGCTGAGGGCGATGAGCCGCCGGCTGCGGGTCCTGGAGATGCAGTACATGGTAGCACTTGAGCCGAGGATAGGATTTGTTGGCGCGGCCGCTGACTTGGCAACTGGATGTTGACATACGCGGCCACGGCTTGAACAGGACTTGTGTGTTGGGCGACGTCGAGGAAGTAGCGCACACAGGACTGGAACTTGGGGTGCCAGTCGAAGATGTCGCTGTTACCCAGAAAGGGCTGGGGAAGACCGAATATACCGTTAGCAAACATGTGGAAGAACTCGTTGGGGAATGGTTTGTATAACTGTAGGGTAAATGAAGTAATATGGGAGAAATATGGAGTGAAGGAAAGGAAGAGTATTGAAAACACAGGAAACGGGTGGGGAAGCACAGGCTTAATAACCTCCTCCCCCCCCTCCCATCTCCCAGGCTCCGTTGGATGGCAAGGCGAATTCCTATACGGGAATCTTCAACCGCAAAATAAGAGCAACTTTGAGCCAATCGAAGTAGAAAGACATCGGTGTAGTTCTTGGTGACAAAAGCCAATATGTGTGCGTGTGTAACCAAGAAGCTGACGATGCGCCAAAAACAGATGCCAGGCAATTGCCCTTTGTGATGCTTGTCTACCTGCCATCCAAGCAGGGCAATTGCAAATAAACAAGCATGGAAATAAATAAGGAGTGTTACACAGACAAAGAGCAAAGAATAAGACCGGAGCCATGTCAAGGTAGCTGCGGTAAGTGACAGCTAGAGAGGCACATCGAGAAAGAGAGGAAGGGAAAAGGGGGAAGGGGGGGGGGGGGCGTAAGTGAACGGAACTTAGGACCAAGGGGAAACAGCTGGTAGACTTGGTGAGTGAAAAGCCAACTTACATGAGACATAGTGGGAGCTGAGCTGGCGGCAGCCATATTGAGAGTTTTGAGTGCCTTGGAAGGAATTGACGTTGGTTTGGTTGATGAGAGGGCGTGGGGATCAGCTCGCTGAAGTGGGGGGTGATATAGGGGGCGTGGCTGGATGAAAAAAAAAAAAAGAAAAGAGAGAAAGAGAAGTGATAAAAGATATCAGTGATATCACGTGAAAAGAACCAAGGAAGCAAGCTTAGCAAGGCGTGAAAGCTGAAGAAGGACGGCCAAAGGTGGCTGCAATTTATGAAGCTGAAGGCTCTTCTGCGTCTAGGAATGAGGAACAAAGGAGATGATGAGAAAAGGAAATACGGGAGTGTGCAATACGGAAGGCGCAAATGAGGAGGGCTGAATTGGGTCTTATATATGGACTAGAAGTCCCGAGCAGCCGGACGGACAACCACAACGGAAGAGGCCCTAGGAACTTGGTAGCCAACAGGACGCGTTGGAAGCCGAGTGGGATCGGAATATTGCAGAAAAGGCTCCGAAATATAGACGTTTAGTAACTCAGGAACATGAGACCCAGATTCAGGGCTCTCAGGTGCTGTGTTGATTCTGGCAGAGAGAATGGAGTATGACCGACTCTCGAGTTCGTGTAAGTGAGGATTGTGAGACAAGGAAACGCGATTGGGAAAGGGTGAGAGTAAGAGTAAGAGTGTGCGTGAGCGTGAGCGTAAGGATGGGGAGGGATAAAAGTGAGGGAGGGTCAGGGTCAAGTATGACAGTCTAGACAAAACCAAGTCTTCAGTCCTAAAGGAAAGAAAAAAGTACAAAATGCAAGAGACCAATGCTTTGGTAAAAGGAGAGCAGAGAGGCGTGTGCTATTTAATGGTGGAAGAATCAGAGAGATAAAGAGAGAGAGAGAGAGAGAAAAAGAGACGCCGTTGATAGCTGAGAAGTGAGGGGGGATGGGTGTACTTGTTATATAGAAAATATTTTATGTAGGCCAATTGTTTCCTGTTATGAATCTAAGCTATTTCTCTACTCCCCCCCCTCCCCCCCCAAACTTGACGGCTGTTTCTTATGTGTCTCTTCAGTTCTCTGCCCGCCTCCCGCGTGTCAGTGTTTTGGGCCGAAGACTCGGAATTAAACATAGCAGGAAGAATAAAGCCAAGAAGCACACACGACGAGGCCCTCGCTTGCGCTTAGCCCTAATCATGGGCAGGCTCCAGAAACAACCCAAGAGCAACTAGGGAACCAGGAGCCCAGAGGGAAAACGAAGGTAAACCTAGCAAGGCAGAAAAACAGGCAAAAAAAAGCACGGGCCGTTCTGAAGTAATGAACTTCTCTGACCGGATGATTAAAATAGACAGGCGCCCAAGAACGAGCAAGAGTGAGGCACATGGTGTGAAGATTGTCTTGAGAGGAAGGAAGGCTGGTCTATTCAGAGGGTCAGGTCAGGTTGAATGATCCGGTGCTGCTTCAACAAGCTGAGAGCCTAGTATTATTGTTCTTGCAATGCCCGAGATATTGACCAGGCCAGACTGCAACCGTTGCACGTATAAATGACAGGCCGTAGAAATGGAACTGCTATAATCTGGCCCTGCTATTAGATGGGCCGTGACATGTGGAGGAAGCCTGTTAGCTCCTCGCAGGCGTTTCTTCTTCTCTATTACGAAGCAATAGTCAGTTTACTACACAAAGTAGCATAATTAGCCCAATGAAGCCTCATGTACATAAGTTGATGTCGACATTATTCTGTTGTAGAGAAAAGAAAGCCTGCCGCACATCGCTGAGGTTTACCTTAAGCCCAAGAGCCTATATTAAGCATCCTTCCTAGTGCCTCCCCCCCTCCCCGATTCCCTCAAGCCTTGGACTAAGAAGGCTTAGGTAGGTCTTGGACGCGGCACTCAGACGACCCTTCTGTTACGATTATCGACTAATACCAACGTTATCCTGATCTAAAATCTGTATAAATAGCCTAAAAACTGTGGCGGCCGCGCTTCTTGGCTCTTCTTTGGTGCTCTTGGATTTCTTGGCTACGCGGATCAGCCTGGACGCGTGTACGGTGGGAGCTGCCGAATCATACTTGCTCTCTAACTTCCCAACTTTTGCAACTGACCAGGCTCCCCCTGTAAGCTAAGCTGCGCTGTGTTTGTCGGATGGACCCTCTTTTCTCTTATAGTGGTTCTTAGGAGCCTATACTTGGGCCATGTCGCTATCCTTTCCCACTGCAAGGCTAGATAGAATACAGTGGCAAGTCTCGATTCATGGCTACTCTATTTCGGTACCGAGCCACGATTACTGTCGATCTAAGCGTTGATTAGCCACTAATTTATTTTCACTTCATCTTTGACCCTTCTTTTCTCTCTCTTTCTCTCTCTCCATATTTCTTTCCCCCTCCTCAAAGATCGTCGCTCACGGCACTGCCTTTTCCTGTACCATACCCTGCTAGCGCAGAACACCGTAGCTACCATTCTCTCGGCAGACAGTCTGGACTCAGCTTGGCTTCAGCAAAACCCCCCGTACTATCGTCAGCCCATGAGAGGAGTCCAAGCCCTGTGCCGCGACTGGGGAAAAAAAACCTTATAGGGGCTTAGTCAGCTGTGCCGCCATCATGTTGCTAATGGCGAACCAGCTGTTGATAATTAATGATTTGAGAGTAATAGAAAGCCTTGTTATTTTACCTTTTCTTTTCTCCTTACTCTGTCCTTTCCATGTTTCAGCACCATTTTGGCATTCTCTATCCATACAAACCATCGCTGCTGCTGACTGGGAATTTTGCCCACAAGGTGCTAAAGCGCAAGGCACACTAGTGCCAGAGAATAGGGAGCGTTTCGGCTGTAGTCTTGAAAAGCTCGGCAGCCAAGAGGGCCTCCTTCTGTTCAATCCATGTAGCCTTCCACTCTCTGGAATTTAGTGCCGTAAATCCCATGCAACAGAGCTTCAGCGGTCATGTACAGCCGCCTTAGAAGTACGTATGCATCCATATTATGATACTTGGCACGCAGGCACACAGTGTTCGCTGGCTTGGCATCGATGACTCTCCACACCTACTATTATTCCCACTAGAATGTAGTTGCACACAATTTACTCTATCAATAATATGCTCAGGGGAGCCTCTCGGTTTGTCATCATGTCCTAGCCTAGTCGCCTCAATTACCTCACGGTGTACAACGTCGCCTGTGTCGTTAAAGGGATAAGTTTTTGTCAGACATATTCGTGTGCAGTCGAGCTGAATGTCAAGACAACCCTCTACTAGGGCTAAAGCTTCGGGAGGCTCGCATAGCCGTAGCTATGCTGTACTTGTGACGGACTCTCGTTGTTTTATCTTTATATACACACACATGTAAGATATATACTCACACTGCATATTATTTGCGACTGATACGGGGTGTCGTTCAGTATATTATTGCCATAAAGGGCAATTGCTTTGCCAGCTTTCCCTCGAGCCGAGTCCTTGGGCTCCCTCGAGTTGCAACTTCCTAATTCTACATACACGAGCTGTTACACAGCATTGGCTTCCTTCCTTTTCCTCTGGGACTTGAACTGAGTTATATGCTATAGAGGCAAAATAAAACAGCGCCAGGCTCATTACTGGCTAGGAGTCCGTTATGTTAAACGACCCTTTAAAAACCTGCCTGCTTATTTTGCCTGTATTCTTAAGCGGACGTCTGCCTACCAGTGCCATGGGGTATTCCGGATAGGGGACCTTTGAACGATTACAGCCTGAGCATATTCCTATATTCCTAATCTATTAGAATCATCAGGATCAAAAAGGCGCTCTCTAATCAACATTGTAGAGGGACATAATTAAATGACACATTGTATCATCGTTTAATGTATTGTTACTATTATTTTGCAGCAATACGACGGCGTATCCTAGACGAGGGCGGCTGCCTGATGTCATATTGCAGTGCAACTCCCGGACGGTCAGTAGTTGCAGGTGTGCATAGATTTCGGGCGAGAAGCACGTATGCTCCCAAGCAAGCCTGTGACTTTCCTTCCTTTTGTAGTCGTCAGAAACAAAAATACGAAAAAAGAGGGAAAAAAACGAATTCCCCCAAGATGTACCTCAAGGTCGATAACCCCTGCTACACTTACCCTATATAATGTAACTTAAAAGTAAAAAGAAACGGCGATCCCGGTAGCCTTCATAGCTCAGTTGGCAGAGCGCGACACTAGTAATGTCGAGGTCAGCGGTTCAAATCCGCTTGAAGGCATTTGGCACGTCAATACGGCTTCTCATAAAGCGGTCATCATTTTTTTTCTTTCCTTTTTCTCCCAACTTTCTTCTACCTCCAAACGCTCGTTGTGTTGACGCCGTCTCCTGGCCTCCTTGGCATATTTTTGCATTTACTTCGGGATACCTCAGTCTCGAATTTGCCCAAATCGTATACGTATGGGTCGAGTATCAGAATTATCATCAAGAAAGTCCCCACCTCCTAAACGCGCATAATCCTATAACATGACGTCTTGGTGCTTATCTGTGTCCATATTAGGCCGCAAGTAATAAAAGATTAATGTTTATTCGGTAGTAAAGCTTGCCCTAATGTTTATCCAAGTCTAAATAACAAATGAGGTGAGAAGAAATAGGAAAAAAGAAAAAAGAAACCCCCTTACCCAACCACACTCTCTGAGAAGCATTGATAAACATGCTAAACATGAGACAAAGAGCAACTCTTGGAAACACAGCCAAGAAAGTCAGTTGCTCCAAAGGAAGTCCGAGTCCAAAGGGGAAACAGAAACTTGTAAAAGAAGGGTAGTAAGGAAAAGCGGCAAAGAGTGGATGCTTGAGTCGAGGAAATACAGAAGGAAACACCATTCATCCAAGAACGCCGGGAAGATGATGCAAAACCAGCCAAGCAGCCATTGAGACGTCAGTTAATAACTAGGACACTGGAACGGAGCAGACAATGCCCATGTTTTCTCCCCTATATTGTGTGATAGAGATAGAAAAACAAGAGACAAAAAAACAGAGATATGCGAGACCAGACGACAACACAACCAAGTTCGACTTTAGTTAAGGAACCCCTTGCAAGCGGCAGTGCCACATAGACAAGGGATCCGGTCGAGAGCGCCTATTTCCCTCTCAAACTTATAATCGTACGTCAGTTCTTCGTCTACATAGAATGTGTTAGCATCATATACAACCCTTGACTTGAATCTGCAAGAAAAGCAGTGCCTTCCTAGGAGAAAGAAAAACAACTTACTCAGTGCGATGTCCCGAAGAGCATAGATGACAATACGCTTGCTGCCCTCCACTTTGATAATTTTAGCTGTGCAGTTTGGCATGCAGCTGTGGTTGATGAAGCGGGCGATTCCACCCTTTTTAGTCGCATCAATGACCGTATCCTCATCAATACGGAAAAGATAACTACTTCCAATACCACTCTTGAGATAACGCTTTTCGCGAATCTCCGATATCTGCTGCCGAACCTCCTCACCAACGTACTCAATGATCATGTCATCTTTGGGAATCTTTTCCATGGCGTACAGACCCCAATTGTGGATGGCCGACCGGGCGAATTTAACTGGCTTCTTGCGCTTCTTCAGCTGGTTGAACTTGAATACGTCCGAGTCCTGGCCAAGTGTTTTCTTCTGGTCGTTTAGATCTGCCACATAGCGTCGATTGTTGGCACGGTTGGCACGTGAGTTTCCTTGCGATATCAATTTTTCAGCAGCCAACTTGGCTGCCTCTGCCGCTGAGGCTGTTGGATCCTTGCCATCCTTTGATACACGAGCCTGGCGCTCTTCGCGAGCCTTTTGCACCTTAATGTGATGTGGGAGATACTTGGACTTCTCGGAATTCAGTATCTTTTTATACCCTTCAGTTCGCGCACACCCCGTAGGGTTAGGCACATAATAGCCTTCAATCATTGCTGATCCATCCTGTGAGACTTTATTAGCATTGAGAGTGCGAAGTCGGTCTCGAGTCCACAACCAGAGCTCTGGCTGTTCTATAGGCGTCGCTTTGTTACGGCGGAGAAGTCGAGAAATATCGGGAGTATCGTGAGCACCAAGACCCAGGTCATTTAAGATCCTAAAGTCGCTGATGATTGTATCAACAGATAGCTCAAGCGCAGGCATTGGGCTAGAGGGGAATAGCTTCGGATCAAGATTCTTGACCACCTTCTCCTTAACTTCTCTAACCACAGGCTTTGCGGATGGTTCAGGCTCAGATTTCGATTCTGCTACAACAGCAGCAGCAGCAGCTTCGGCCTGACGTTTGGCTGCTTCAGCTTCTTCTGCAAGTTGCTTTTTAGTCTTCCTCTTTGATTTTGACGCCGCTTTTTTCTTTGGAGCGGCCTTTGCAGTGGCCGGTTGCAAAACTGGCGTTTCTGCACGGGACTGGACATCGGTATCAACATCATGGTTTCCATCGTCCGTAGGTGCTACCGAATCGGTCTCCATAGTGTCCTCATCAAGCTTCTTTTGTCGTTTGGTGACCACTTCTTCTAAAAGCTCAAGCTTACGCTTGCGGACTTGAGAACCATCAGTAGCAGCAAAACTTCGCTCAGTCATCAAGTCGTCCTCGGGACCGCCCCATGTCACATTTTCATCCTTATCCTCGTTGTTGCTCATGCGGCTTCTAGGCCTCGATTCATATTCCTCTGTGTCTCGTGTTACAGAACGTTGCTTTGGAGCTTGCAAGTCGTCATCAGAGTCTGATTCGCTATCATATAAGCAATGATGCAAAGACCGTATTGGATTTTGACGGTTTGGCGCCTTGCGATTGACTTTTAGGGACGATGCTGGCGGTGCGGCACTCTTGAACTTTCGAATCCGGGGCAAAGCTGAAATGTCAAACTTGCCAGTGCGGTTTTCAATGGGGTCGGCCCTAGAGTTAGGGGTCCCAGCTCTAGAGGGCTCCTCGCTGTCATCTAAAAATGTAGAGTGCATTTCAGGAATTTCAAGGTTGAGTTCACGACGTTTCGCAACATGATTTGCTGGCTCCATAAAATCGAGAACAGTGGGCGCAGCAACCTTGACCCTGATATGCCTAATTAAGTGTTCCAGCAACTCGCGACGGATTACTTGGACAGCCTCTCCTACAGGGTCGAAGTTTTTAGCACGTTGCCTCTTCTCCTCCTCAATATCCTCTTCTAGCTCCCGCTTTAGCTGCTCCTGTTCCTCTTTTTCCCTTTTTTCTGCTCTAGCTTTGAGCTCGGGAGTAGAGAGTCTGCGATGACGTGTAGATGAGCTGCCAATGTGGTTGAGAAGATTGGCTGGGACAAAAAGCTCCATGGTCATGTGGTAAGTGAAAAGCTCAGCTTCATTGCACTGACGATGGCATCGCTCAGCTTCGATTCGACCATAGTTGGATGATTCAAAAATTATGAAATATCCTGTGCGATCGAGTTGTATGTCATCAAATGTGAAGCTCTTAAGTCGTCGCTTCAAATGCGGAATTGTTGTCTGCATTACAGGGACTGCTAAATGAGAGATGAAGATATATGGCAATTCCTTAAGTGTTGTTGCGAGTGTTCGAGCTTCTACTGGAGGGTTTGTCCTGGGTGCGGGTGGTCGAGATTCAGCTGGTTTATGTGCAGGTCCCTTTGGAGCTGTTGGTGGAAGGCCATGGCCAGATCGAGATACTGGTGTCTGTGAGCCTCGAATGGATTTGGCAAGTTGCGTGGATGCTGCGAGAATCTGTGCAGCCTTTGCTTGGCTTTCCCTCTCAACTGCCCGCATCATCTGGATGCTCCGTTTACCATCAGCATCAAACTCGACCTTGATACGGTAGGTATCGACGCGACGGCCATTCGCATCCCTGACAGCACGTCGGGCAGCATCAATGGCAGCCACAAATATACGACGGACTGCATTTGGTGGTGAATCGCGATAACGAAAGGTAGCAAATCCAAGATAACTACCATCTTCGGGGTCAAGCTTGTTGCTGCTCTCTGCAATGTCGCCAAACTGGGAAAATAAAGCAGTGAGTTTCGCGAATGACATCAACGGGTTGAAGCCAGATACAACAATCTGTGTCGGCGGGCTGGGACCAATAGACGTCCGGGCGTCGAACTGGTACGGCTTTAGATTGTAAGGGGCGTGTCGCAACCTCGACTTTGGTAGGTGAAAGTCGACATTGATATACCCTAATCGGCCGCCCTTTGCCAGGCGCGGGTCGGCAGGAGGGGTGTCATCGTTCTAACCATGAAGATATTATTAGCCATGAGTTCTCGGGTGCCCTCAATCCAAGCATTTACGACAAAGATGACTCCCCTCCTGCCCAGATGTATAGTGTATGTACGCCAGATATCTGTGCGATTATGGGTATAAGTACGTACCGGTCCAAATTCTTTGAACCGCGGTTCGAAATCTCTTTTGGCGCTTTTTGAGGAGGCGGAGCGGTCGCTGGAGGGATCGTATATACATCGCAGACCGAGAATCGAGCGACTGGTATCTCTAGCAGGAATGCGCTCGGTTTGAGCTGGACTAGGAGACAGGGGTAGAGTTGTGGTAATATTGTTGTTATTGTTATTGTAAATGTTGTGAGGCTCAGATGAAGGGGTCATGGTGATGAGTGATTGTGAATTAATGTTTGAGTTAAAGGAGACAGGATGTTGGTCCTTGGCATCCAGGGTCTGCACACTTGGTTGGGGGGAGTCGGAGCTACTGAGAGGTGTGATAGTAACAGCTGCAGACTGGAAAGCTCCATTTGCTGCCATGGACATTTCGATGGAACTAGAGTGAGAGCTATCTGAGCCGGCATTCAAAGATTCGCGGTTGAAAGAGAGAGAGTCTTGGGTATCGAGTAGATTAGGGCAAGGTTCGGAGTTGAGCTGGGCGGGTGGGGAAAATGATGTTGAAGGAGATTCCAAGGTGGCCGTAGTCGCTTCAACTCCATCGACTGAGTTTGCCTCAGATACAGGGTGTTTTCTTGAGAGTCGCTCCCGTTCAGATGCACGATCTTTGGCTTCGCGTGAAGCGGTAGGGAAGAACTGGGCGAAGCTCGCCGCCAAGGAGCGAGACATGATGCGACTTCAGGAAGACTCAGGAAGAACGATCCAGGAGACACAGGGCGGGAAAAGATGAAATCAAGGAGTAAAACAACAAACAAGAAGAGAGTGTTGTTGTTTGTTCACAGTATCGTTACTGCGTTGCCAAGGCATGTAGCATGGCAGCCTGTAAAGGGGAGCTGACAAGTCACAAGTGACTATACATGGGCAGCCTATATATGCGACAGCTAGCAATAAGACGAGTGTTGATATGGAGCCAGCGATATGCAATGAAGGGCAATGACTCGAAATATGAGATGAAGGCCAAAAAGAAAATTTAAAAAAAATTCAAGCCGTCACAGTCGAGAAGTAGTCGTGACAATCAGTGTTGACAGCAGCGTTAGTGTGGGTACACGATATCGGCAATTGAGCTGGGATAGGTGATAGATGACGCGACAGCGACAGTGATAGCCACAAAGTATCTAGTAGCAGCGCGTGAGAAGCGAAGCAAGTCCAAAAGGGGAACCTTCTACAAGTCGGCAATAATGACAACTTGAAGCAACAGAGTAAAAGAGAAAGGGCGATCGTTCAATGACGACAATGAAGCGCAGTGAAAGGGGTGACTGGCAATTCGTTGGCGATGAGGGAAAAAATAATGGAGATAGTGGGCCAGCGAGGCTGAGAAAATAAACACAGCAAAAATCAAAACGCGAGCCTAGAAAGAGCGTGTGCGTCGTGAGTTTTTTTCGGTGGTGATGCGTATGTTGAGAACAAGAAAATAACAATCAGGGTGTGAGAAGGCTGAGATTAAAGCGTGAAGGCTAGCAGAAAAGTCTAGTCTTTTTCATGGGTTAGGGTTAGGTAGTGCGATAAACATTTGCTGCAATCGGTCGCCATTTTGTATCAATACTTTTGGTCATATAAAATTGCGGCCTTGTTTATTAGCTGATCAGATCACAACCTGGTGGTTGCAAAGGTACCGAGGCACCACACTACTGCATTCATCATATCTCCTGTAAGTAGATGGGAAGAGACCAAGCCGTGGATTGAATAAAGACAAAGGATATGCTAAGAACAAGCTTGTAAGGGTGGAACGGACTAACAAAAGAAACGAAATCCCAAATAATTCAAGTTGATGATGGAACGCCGAAAATAAGAAAACGAAACCAACAAAAGAAACAGACAAATAAAGGACTGAACAAGGACTTGAAAAATACACAGGCTTGATGTAGCCAAGTCAACAAACAAAGGGAAAGCAAACAAGCAAGAAATGTGCTAGTTTTGTGTTACCTTGGGCCAGATATACTGTGACCACTATCTGGGGAAGAGAACGATTGGACAAGAGGCGCCAATGCCATGTAAAGAAAGAGAGGGTGTTTCTTGCGTGCAGAGGCGCATGGAAAGAGAGCAAATAGTCTTACAGCTGGAAGTCATCATCATCATAGTCAATGGGCTGGCTGCCTGCCTTAAAGCTGTCTTCCTGATCAGACTCCTCAGCCACATCAAATATCGAAACAAACTGCGGCCGAGCGGTATGCTTGTAGGCAGGGGAAGGGGCAACAGCTGTTTCGTCCAGATCCATCGAGCCTCGAGAGTCTGCGCCAGCTGCAGATAGTGGCTCTCTAATAGAGGCAGAAGCACTCCGGCCTTTGCTGTACCCAATGGTTGTTCGGGAAACAGTTGCCTTGATAGGGTCACTAATGCCCTGAACAGGCTGCTTCTTGGGCTGTAGCCACGAAGGCATCTTGGTGTGCTTATTGACGAGAGGGGCTTGCCTGACCCGCGGAAGCGTATTTGCAGGAGCGGAGCCGAGGGTAGACGCCGCTGATCTGGTGCTCATAGAAGAGGCAGCACGGGTATGGCGCAATCTGGAGTTACTCGTGACACTAGCCGGCCGAGACGAGATAGCAGTCTTTTTCTTCTGTAGGTGCTGCTGCGACTCGGGCACATCAGCCACAGTCCAGTCGGTGTTTTCGATATCACGCAGGATGTCTTGTTCACTAGCTCTGAGCGCCTTTTCCAAGTCCTCCTCCAGTTTGAGAGTGTGCAGCCGCTTGCCTTTGTCGTTGGTCGGGTCTATGAAGTGTTCATAATAACCACCGAACAGGTTCTCGGGTTTGAGGCAGTTGAGGGACAGACCACTAATAGGGAGGATGTCCGATTCATATGGGATCTCTGGCGCGATCGAAGCACACTCAACTTCCGATTCAGGCTTAGCAGGCTTAGGATCACAGCGAATATCCAGTTTGGAAGAAGCGAAGACGGTTGACTTGGGCTTAGGACGGGAAATTGCATTCTCCATGTTGTCTTTCAACACCTGCTTGCCACCGCCGAGCTGGTTAGTGCGAGCTTTGGCGTTGGTAGTCTTCATACCCAGCGGAGCGCGGGTCTGGGCACTGGCCATGGGCGTGGCAAAGCTGGTCTTTTTTCCGCGGAGCACGGTGTTCTCCTGGTTCTGGTCTCTAGCAGGGCCGCCCAGGACCTTCTTGCCCATAGTGACGGCGTTTTCATCGTGCAGAAGTCTCCGGGCTCCAGGAGTCTTGGGAGCGAGACCCCGTGGCCGGAGTAGATTGTCGTTGTGAGCGGCTAACATGTTGGATAACAAGAACACGGGCTAATTAAGGTAAAGGTATGGAAATGGTTATCGAGCAGCGTATTTTCAATTCGAGGTCGTGGTTATGATGAATGTTTGTTTGTTGATGATCAATTTTTTCGTGTTTTTTTGTTGACAGAAAAACTAGAAATGACAATGCGATGTAGTAAGTCGACCAATAGACAGGGTGATGATAATGGGCGACAGATAAAACAAAGAAAGGGTGAAGGGGTGGCTTTAGTTTTGCAGGGCTGAGTTTGAGAGGAGAGCCAGGCCAGAATGAAGCAGAAACAGTGGAAAAATATGTTGTAAAAAGTGAGGGTCAAAATTCAAAGAGAAAATCGAGAGGTGAGGGAAAGAGACATCGTCACATTCCACGCAAGGTCTGGGAAGCAAAGTGGGACGAGAAAAAAAAATAACATGCATGGCATGAATAAAAATGCAAGCCTCCCCCCCCCCCCCCCGGAACAAGACTGAGCGATATTTGTTTACTTGACTCGCGACGTGGACCCCAAGGAAAGAGGCAAGAGGTCTTATTGACCCACTGTTCTGTCTCCACGGCAACGTCACATCTGCACGAGACGGAGCCACTCTCCCAAGGCCACTTTTTACTTTGTGGCAGCTCTCGCAAAGTACCTGCAGAGAAGCTCTGGCTTCAAGACAGAAGACAAACCTCGATCGATGGCCAATGCCGTCTTGGAAGAAGCCCCTCCCTCAAGTGCAAGCACCTATCTACCTTCCTAGAGCACCATGCTTTCTACAAACAACACTGAACACCCCCGCTGCCTGCTAGTTTCAGAACGATCTATTGACTACGGCAAGTATTTATTTACTAGCCGTACTACTAATGCTAAAACACCTGACTAGAAGCGAATAACCCCTCGGGACTCTGGAGATGTGTACTAGATCAGATCCAACCCAGGACTGTGGATGAGCGGGGAGAAGCCAACTATACAGCTAAACAGAGGCAGGAAAGAGTGCCTTGAGAAAAACAGCTACAAGCTCTACAGAGCCACCGTCCCCTTCTCAAAGTGTCAATTCTTGCTCTTTTTGTTATTCGCAGGCGTGCCCCTCCCCTTTCTATCGCTTTCGGTCTCTTTCCTTCCCCTGTTCCCTCCCTAATCCTCACGCTCCCAATTATATGCGCAGTTTTTGGATGCCTGCTGTTGCAAGGAACCCTAACGAGTCTTAGTCTTGTCTGGCCTGCCTTGTCTTGTCTTGCTTGCTTGCTTGCACCTGGTGAGAAAGCTCCTCTAGCAAGCCTAGAAAGGGGGATGCAAGAGGGAGGCAAGAGGAGAGAAGCACCGCTTGTTCAATTGCCCGGTTCTTTGCAAGAAAGCTAGTGAAGTACATTGATGATGTACCACTCCCTCTACAGTGCACTATAGCAGTGACTTGTAGCAGCCATCCATAGCTTGTAGTGACTCCTGGTGACCTTCGGTGACTTATATACTAGACCAACAAGGAGCGAGAGGACTCTTTCCTCTTCCTTCCCCTCCCCTTCCCTCCCCTTCCATCCCCTCCCTCCCCTCCCTCCCCTCCCTTCCCATTCAGCCTTTTTTTTGCCTGTATCGGGACTTACTCATTAGCTAAACCCTTTCTTTTGTCTTCCCCTTCTCCTGCCTTTCCTCCTCATCTCTCAAGTGCCCCGTTGTTCTTCTTCACATTAATTTCTCCCTTTCCTCCTCATCCGAAACTCGAAGAACCGCATCCTCTAATCTTTTCTCCTTTCTAACCTTTTTCTTCTTGCATCGCATTTTGTTCATCTTCATTTTCTTCTTTATCGTCTCTTCATTCTCAACTACAACGACTATTAACTCCATCTTCACAACAATTCACAATGGACCGTATTAAGGAGGTACTATCAATCACCTACACACCCTTCTGTTATTCCCCCTAAACTGTCTCTACAGCTCTGTACCGCTCGCTGTTTTGTATCTCGCCAGAGGTAGAGCTCTTCTAGCCAAACGGAGCTTTACCCCACCATCGCAACATCACCATTACTACCCAAAAAAAGCACCCTTTGGAGGGGTTGCGGGTTTGTGCTCAGCTACGCGACTGATAAGACAAAAGCACACTGGATCATGGCTACTTGCTTTGCATAAACCTGTGGCTTTGATTTCATATTGTTCGATGTTGTTGTGTTTCGCTTGTTCAACTTGCATGCATCAAGCCATCATAACTGCAACAACACGGATAACCTCCCCATTATCTCTCGACCATGAAACCCATCCGTCTCCTATCCATCGACCGGTGTTTTCTCGCTCTACAACATATACTAACAACCTGCCTTTTTACCTCTCTATAGAAGATGAACCAGCTCCGTCTGGAGGCTGATGAGTCTGCTGCCAAGGTTGAGGAGCTCCAGACCAAGGTCAAGACCCTTGAGCAGGAGAGCCTGGCCAAGGAGCAGGAAATCACCTCCCTGCAGCACAAGAACGGTGTCCTTGAGGGCGACGTCGAGAAACTCGAGGAGGCCGTCAAGGACCTCAAGAAGTCCGCCGAGGAGGGAAGTAGCCACAGCACTCAAAACGAGGCTCTGCAGCGGAGACTGCAGCTTCTCGAGGAAGAGGCCGAGGAGGCTGACAAGACACTCCGTGAAGCTAACGAGAAGTGAGTAACCCCTTATTCCTCTACATGGGCTTTGCCGAATGCCTGGGTATAACTATCTTGGCCTAGCTCTTGGCCTGCTCCCTGCGCTCTGTCATTATCCAGCTGAAGGCAGAGGAGAGCCGCAAAGAGACAGTCTTGTTTTGGTCACTGCTTCTGAGTTGGATTCCTATTTTTCAAGTCACTGCATTAAGCTCGCTGTCTTGTGACCCTGGTTTCTATTCACATCATTCGGCTTCCCGCTGCTCCTTGCATACCCCAAAGCATCTGCATCATTTGTTTATTTCCCCGTTCTTTATAGCCCACATCATCTTTTCCTTGCTAGCGCCATGCTAATAGTTTCTCTAGGCTCCGACAGACCGACGTCAAGGCCGGCCACTTTGAGCGCAAGGTCCAGGCCCTCGAGGTTGAACGCGACCAATGGGAGTCCAAGTACGAGGAGATGGCTAAGAAGTACGCCGAGGTCCAGAAGGACCTGGAGGACTTCCAGCGTGAGATTGGCAACATCTAAGGGCACTTTAATGCACCTTGTCATTTGCAAAATTTCCGCTCCTTCCGTACTTGGGTCTGGCCATGCCCGGCCCAGTATTTCCCTTCCGTCCACATAAACAACCCCCAACATTCTTCGCCAAACATCACTCGCAAATTCGCCTTTGTTATTTTCGTAACTCCTATTAATCGAACCGGCAATGCCATTATGCCTCTTCTTTTCATCTATTCTTTCTCTTGTCGTTTTTTTCTCCCAAAAGAACCATGTTCGCCTGATTGGGTAGCATAGGAAAGGGCCAATACATACGAGGAAATATACACAACCAACAACAGAACACAAGTATTTCCTAGCTCTTTCGTCGTGATGTCTGCCGTGGATTATTTCTTTTTCGTTCGATATTGAGCAGTGCGTTTTGCCAATGCTATGTATGTGCTTTATGCGTGACTATGACCTTGGTTTCGGAATTTTGAGTGATACAGCAGGCCATTCCATACGTACCTGGACAGCTGCATCGAACTCAGATGGACAAAAGAAAATACAAAGTCCACTAGATAATGTAAGCCCAGTCACGGCCTGAATCTGGCTTGTGGCCTGTATGTACATCAAGGGCTTTGCTTTCTATGTCATGTGCGGTAAAGTTCCTAAGCCAGCAGATGTGGTGGGTTGGAATTGGAATGACTATAGTCGGTCGAGACTGCTTCGTAGAATGAGATAAATCACAAGTCAATGGCTTTCACTGAGTAGTTTTTGCGTACACGCCGTTGCAATTAATCCATTACCTTCTGTCGGTATAATGCACATGGCACTCTTCTTTTCTCTTCTTTGCCCCTAGCCTATGAACTCCTACACTACACCTATTTCTCATGCTTCAGGCGCTTGGCCTTATTTCGCGCTGCTTGTCTTGCGCGGACCTCGGATCGGTCAACCTTGTTTTCGTACCGGAACTTGGCCTTTTTATCCTTCTTAGGCCACTGTTTCTTTGGTTTCTCGTTCTTCTTCGCCTCTTCTGCAGCTGCTATCGCACGAGCACGCTTCTCTGCCGCTTCTGCTTCTTCTGCGCCTGGCTTGTGCAGCCCGTCACGCGTGACCATGACTGACTCGACTTTGACCGTTGTGAATTTGTCTTCGTCAATATATTCCTCTTCGATGTCAACGATTTCGTCGCCTGGTGCGAGTTTGGGCGTGGTCGAGTTGGCGTCATCTTCATCGTTGGGCTGGTCGCTTTCTGCAATGCCATTCCATTCTTGGTCGGCTTCATCTTCGCTGTCGAGATTTCCAGCCATGTGATGCTCCATCAGCATTTCCTTGACGGTACGGACGTGATCTTCAACTTGTTTCTGGCGGTCCTCTTTCAACTATACCCATCAACGAAAAGAAAGTGATATATATTAGTATTCTTCGTCTATGCTATTTCAATCGGCAAGAGGATAACCGCATAACTATCAATGTACTAGATAGTATCAGAGACGAACCTGTTTTCTGAACCGAATCTTGTCTTGTTTCTCGCGCAGCGCTGCCGCCTCTTGGGCCACTTTTTGGCGCTGTAACTTGCGCTTATGGAAGCCTGTCAGAAACTCATGGCGCGCCTCTTTGTCAAACACTACCTCCTCGACGGCAGACGGCCGGCCCCTCTTCTTGGGGGCAATGCCGAGGCCCTTTTTCGGTCTTGGTACAGCAAACATTGTGTATATGGAACTTCCGAGAGTCTTTTCTTTTGGCGTGTGGTAAACCTGAAGTGTTGAATTCGTTGGTATTGTGCGAGTGTTGCAGATGTTTGCAGAGGTTTGCCGCTTGACATCACAGGCAAAACTCCAGCATATAACTTTTTCCCTGTGCTGCCCAAAGCGGTATAGCGTTATCGATAATGATAGGCGATACCTTTCTGTATTTGTACCACCCAACTTACTTTGAGCCACCCCAAGTATTAACAGCGATGGCTAGACTGGAATAATATATGCAATGGAAATATTTCGCAGAAAGCTACTTGGACGTATATATTCTTTGAATTAAGAAAAGCTAGGAGCGTCGTTGAAGCATTGGTTGGGGCTGTGTTGATATCACAGGGTTACTGATAACCCTAGATACGTATGATGATTGGGTATTTCAGTCGTAAACACTCATCAAAGCTAAAATTTACATATCAATGTCATTTCTTTCCGTTGACTCAATTGAAAAAGCGAGAGATATTTGTCTATCGTCCATCTTGCTTGTGTAAAACCCGCGATACCCATGTGCTTAGTCAGCAATAACCCTTATTACCTTCATTAGCACTGCCCACAAGCTCTGACGTTGCTATTTTTTTCCCTTGGCCATATTAAGCTCTAACCCTGGAAACGGCACCCAAGAAAGCTCTCACGTTCCTTGCCTCTTGTCTTTTGTCGCTCTTTAAAAGTCCAGTCCGACCTCTTCGAACGTCAACGAAACCGCTTAAAGCTGGTCTGATTTATCCTCGCATAAAGCCTTCCGCCCTCAAATCACGATATATAAACAACGCGTGACACTTATCCTCAACTACGATGCGCTTTTCAACTCTGGCTGGTACCTTTGCGCTCTGCGCTACCGCGCAGGCGTTTCCTGATACATCGCCGTTTATTCTGTCATCAACTGCATCGTAAGTCTTGACAAACTCGCTGCTGTCTTGGTTCAGTTCTAGTTATTATCAATGCGATAATTGCTCTCGTTCTCGACAATTTTGACTCACATTTCTTTGCCTCTCTCCATGAAAAATGGCATTGACTTGAGATGCAAGGCTAACTAATTTCGCGCATTGCCGCTGTGTAGATTGGACATGCCTGCCACCACCGACCAGCTGCAAAGCAACACTCACGTTCTCAAGACGGCGAAGGAACTGCTGTCTACTTGCCCCACGGACAAATACGTTGTCATTTCACAGCCGAAGCTGCACTCGCAAGATCTTGCCTCGGCCTCGTCCTCACCCACTTTGCATAAAATTGTCAAGGGCCCCATAATCAAGAGCACATACTCGGTCGCGGGTATGTACGGGGAGATTTCCTCTGAGGATGTGCTGACGTACATTCGCGCGGCCTGCGGCTCTCGCTACGACCGCGGCGAGATCTCCATCAGCTCGCTTCCGTTGCAGGCATTGCCGCTGGATACCGCTTCGACTGCTGAGCGCGATGAAGCACTGCTTGACAATGACCGCATTATTGCTGATGTGCTGGCGACAGCGCCCCTGGGAGATTCATATACCATTCTTTACCTGTCGGATGTGCGTGACCTCAAGTATGAGGCGCAGTTTGAGACTGCCTTTTCGTCGGATCTGAAGCGCGACGAGGCCTCTGCACGCAGGGCCAATGCGAGCGCAGACCACCGTCCCTTCTTTGAGAAGTACGAGCTATTCAATGCTGGTATGTCCTATTCTATGCTCAAGACTACCTAGGATTTGTTCCTAAAGTCGGCCTATTGCCTTTTCTTTTCTTCTTTTTTTTGCCATGCGTCTAACTATTTTCTAGGTATCTATATGGCCCTCGTGGCTACCTCTTTCCTCCTCATGATCTTGTTCGTTGGCCTCAAGGCCTTGGGAAGCCTGGAAGTCTCAGTTGGTGCTTTTGACAAGGACATGGGCCCTTCTGCTCAGAAGAAGCAGCAGTAAAGAAATCACAGGTAGGCTGGGCTGGGCTTGATGTGCAGTGTATAGGACGGAGTATGCGGTGTATCTTGGGGGCTCACGGTCATAGTTGGGTGTAGAGATTTTGTGTGAGTTTTTTAGCTTACAGCTACAAGTGTCTTTTGTTTCTCGTTTTTCATTCGTTGGTTACGCACACATCATACAAACAACAGATTTGCCAGACATGAACTTACAGAGGGTTATTCTAAGCCCTGTTTCTCGGCGATGATAGATTAATGCTCTGTTACTGCTCGACAGCATGGGATGATTTACATGATACAATAACAATCGCCATTGTGTATCCAAAACCTACACAACTAGCCAATGGGGGCAATCATGTTGGTTGGTGAGTTCGATTACTTTGTGTTGTTCTTATGAAATAAAGAAGTGAAAGTAAAGCCCACTATCAGGTAAGAAAGGACAAATAAAATAACTAACTCCCAAACGCCACCACCATTTTCGGAGGGCCATTAACTCGTTACTCACTACCGCCCTTTGCAGCATCACGCCCTCTATTCGTTTGATTTTTTCTCCTCTGTTTCCACCTGACGTGAAAGAAAAAACCAAGAGGATCAAGCAGGTGTTGCCTGCTTACACCAAGTGACTCGGCAGCAAAAATGTAGCAATGCCCTCGCGCACAGCGTACTCATGGTTGCAGTTTTCGCAGACCAGCTTGCCTTCAACCATTTGTGTGTTGACTAAAAGGTTGTGCAAGTCCTCCATCATCTTGGAATCACTCTGCAGCTGCTCAGGCGTGGGAGCCTCAGCAGGCAGGTCAGGAAAGCCCAGCTGAGAGGCAGCAAGTAGACGTGGTTAGTGAGAAAGACGACTGACTGTAGGAAGGGGGGAGGGCGAGGGTGAGAGGAACGGGAGGGGAGAACAGAGAGAGGTAGGTATAGATGTAGAGCTGAAATTCACCACGCCGCATCTCTCCGGAAGACTCAGGGGTTCTTCTTACCTCGGTGGATGTTGTGCGCAGAGCCTCCCAGCCAATGCGAGGTAGCAGGTTCAACAGAAGGGTAGCATTGACTTCGATATCGTCCTGTACCAACTCGGCGTCCTTTGGGTGTAGAGGGAAACCCTTGTTGGAGGACTTGCAAGCCTTGGCCGCACAGCAAAGAAAGTTTAGACTGAGCACTTTCATTTTGGTAGTTTGTCTGGATCTGAAGGTATATTTTTCTAGGTCTGGGTGTACGTGTAGGTATGGGAGTGAGTAGCGTTTTTTTTTTTTTTTTTTGGCTTGTGATAGAGTTTGAAGAGGGGCCTTGTCCCCGGCCGTCTGACAAAGCGTGCAAAGGCTACAAATAGCTCAATAAAAGCTCAATAAAACAATAGAAACTCAGAGATGAAAATATATTCTTTTATTTTCCAAAAATGCAGCAAATTGGCAGTATATCAATGTTTCAACAACACTTCAAGCAAAGGCTTTTTTTGCGTCAAGTCAAGAGCAAACTTTGATATCGAATTTATATCTTATCACCACGTGACCCACCCACACTGATCAAAGCTCCGGAGCTTAACCTGACCAGCAAGTCACCTACACCACTCTGCAACTACCTAGGATATGACTAGACATATATACCGATATATCATGCAGAAGATAAGTATAAGAGAACGGCCCGTCGTAGATACCTAAACAATGCCAAAACTATCTTGTTCCTCACACTTAATCCTTGTTGTAGTACATGGCGTTCGCACCGGACTGGCGTCTCATGCGTACATAGGAAGCAGCCACAGCGACAAAGATGACAAAGAGCATAATCTTGGTGGTGGCAGAGTAGCCAGTGTTGGACTCGAGCTCGAGGCCGGCCTTGAAGTCGGGGGTTTGGGCATTCTTGTCGGCCTCGGACATGGCACCATCGGCCAGGCCTCCATAGCCGTCCGCAAAGAGAACAGTGCCTTCAATACCTGGAGAATCGGCGAGAAAGAGAAGAAAGGAGACGTATCAGCAAGGTTCGGAACAAATCATGATACATGCACTTGATTTGCTTCACAAACGAGAGACACGCAAAGACGGGCATAGATGAAGCATAATTGGTTTTCTTTTTTTCTCTTTTTGTATAAATTGCGGCTCTCATTCACTAAATGCATCGCGCAAAATGACACGTTGGGGAGAAGGGAGAGGGGAAAGACGACAGATTGCGGGAAAGATGGAGAGGAAAATGTGAGACGTTGTTTGGGCTTGGAGACAAAGTGTAAATGCCATTGGCATTGCGGAGGGAAGAAAACTGTGTGTACATCCAATCTTTGCGCGCTCCGTTTAAAGTTCCACGTGGATACCTTCAGGGGGAACGTCCTTCAGCTCGCCCGAATCAGCGATCTTGACTTCCTTAACGGGCCTGTTGGTTTTAGGGTCGGTCGCCGCGGACTGGATCTTTTCGATGATGTCGTAGCCTTCAAGAACCTCGCCGAAGACGACGTGGCGGCCATTGAGCCAGCTATGGATACACAAGCGTTGTTAGCAAAACTAGTTGTTTGGCCATTGTATTTAGGTGTGGGTAGAGTGTATACGTACGCAGTGATAGCGGTGGTAATAAAGAACTGCGAGCCATTGGTGTTCTCGCCAGCATTGGCCATGGATAGCACACCTTTCTTGGAGTGGGTAAGCTTGAAGTTTTCATCGGGGAAAGTACGGCCGTAGACTTAAGATTGGGTTCTGTTAGCGATGCCTATATGACAACATGTGTAGCTAGCTGCTTTTGACTTACTGGATTTGCCACCGGTGCCGTCGTGGTGGGTGAAGTCACCACCCTGGATCATGAAGTCCTTGATAACACGGTGGAAGATAGAATCCTTGTAGCCGAAGCCCTTTTCACCCGTAGCCAGCGCGCGGAAGTTTTCGGCAGTATCAGGGACAGTCTTGCCATATAGACCCATGACGATGCGGCCCAGAGGCTCACCACCCTGGGTAACGTCGAAGTAGACCTTGTGGGTGATCTTAGGGCCCACGGCTGCCTCAACGGGCTGGGCGAAAAAAAGCAGGCCTGCAAGAAGCAGGAAGAAGGGAAGCAAGACACCTCTGAAAGAGAAACCAGTCATCTTGAGGTGAATTTGTATATAGAATTGATATGGCTAGAAGAAGAAAAAGAAATGGAAGCAAAGGGGAGAAGGAGAAGGGAATGGAGAACGGTTATAAAGGGGGCGGCGATGAGAACATAAGAGCTTGATCCTCACTGATTACGGCTACGTTTCCTTGTTACAAGAAAGCCAGGAAGGTTAACGTGCAACGGGAAGGAAGCTCAGTGACTTCCAATAACGTCTGTTTAACAAGGTTAGCACCCGTATTTGCCTTATTTGGGTCACAATAGTGTGGGAAGCACGGTACTCAAGTAGCAAGGAGTGTGTGTGCAGCTATAGAAAATTGACACACTACTAAAGTGGAGACGCCCAGCCAATGAGAGCCCGTGCTTTGAAGACGCTCCATTTTTGACGATGATGAAGTTTGTGCAGTCATAATGGCGATAGCTTCCCAAGCGCTTTATGAGCTTTAATTACCCAGCCTCAATCCAGCCTAGACCTCGTGTCTTTTCCTTCTGCCCTCATATTTCTGCTCAGAGTACCGCAAGGTCACAACCTAACCGCCAAGATGGTATTGTGCCTTCTCTCTCAGTCAGTTTATCAGTTGCCTAGAACATGACTGACAATTATTGTACAGGTCTTCGTTATGAGTGTGAATTTTACCGAGAACAAGCTCGTGACTGTATGTCCCCTCCCTAGTGGCTCAATTGGCCATGTAAAATCGTGCAGGGCTGACAGCTGACACATCATCTCTATCTCTGCCTTGCAACAGAAAGTTCTCACCTCCTTCTATGCTCTCGGTCCCACTACAGCCAGCCGCTTGATGGCCAAGTACTCGATTCACCCTCTGGCCAAAATCGGCTCTCTTTCGGCCAAGACCGTAACATCACTGACGGCCGAGCTGTCGCAAATGACCATTGAAAACGATGCGAAACGCCAGCTACGTGAGGGCATCCAACGGTTGAAGGACATGGGATCGTATCGTGGCCGTCGCCATGCCATGGGTCTGCCTGTGCGTGGTCAGAGAACGCGGAACCAAATCTTCAATGCGAAGAAGTTTAACCGCCTGGACCGCAGAGGTTAACCTCAGTCTCGATGATAAAGCAGAGGATAGTAACACAAGGCTGGCCAGGGCGGTGACCTTGAGATAGGCTCTAAGATGGCCGGCTCGGTTTCGGCTTTGAATCCAATTCAAAGAGATGAAGACGCGACTTGTCGCGTGTCCCGAAGAGCAGCCCGAAAAGGGATTGCGGGGACTTGTATTAACATGCGTGTATATGGATATTATCGGGGTAGGAAACCAGGACAGTCTACCGGCTTAGGAATTATTATGTAATCTTTTTTCTTCATCTTGTTTTCCCTTACAATTCCACTTCTTGCCTTTTACTCTAATAGCCCCCTCAAGTTGTCTTCGAGAACCGGAAATCCCTGGCGTTGCAACTCATGAGCCACAGCCTCGACCTTACTCCACACGCGCAACACATTGCCGCCAACAATCTTTCGAGCATCGGCGTCTGAAACCCCCTCTTCCAGCAGTTTCCCCACTAGGCTCGGATATTTGGATACATCATCCAGGCCCTCAGGGGTAGTTGGGATGCCGTCAAAATCGCTGCCAAACCCTACGTGGTCGTATCCGATACGATCCCCGATATACATGACGTGGCGTACAACCTGCTCCAATGTGCTGTTCTCCGGCTCAGGTTCAGGCACATCACGGTGTGTTTTGGGGGGCGTGCATGAAATAAAAGATGGACTGAAGTTCACCATAACAACAGAGTCGGTCTTCTTGACCATATCCAATACGTGATCTTTGACGTTGCGTGGGTGCTGGCATATCGAAAAGGCCGAGCTGTGACTGAAGATGATGGGAGCCTTGCTGCCTTCCCAATCATTTCCCCCAAGGACATCGACCATTGTTTCCTCGCTGCCATCAGTTAGTGTTTTCATCCTGAACTAGCTTGGATTCTGCTGCACCAACTCACCTAGTATGGGAAAGGTCGACAATCATCCCAATTCGGTTCATCTCGTGAACCAACTTTTTGCCAGCAGGGCTAAGGCCATGCCAAAACGGCTCTGCTACACGGAAGGGGTTTTCTAGCAGCGCTGCATCGGCAAAAGCATTGTGGCAGTTGTGCGTAAGTGTGGCATAACGTACGCCCATATCGTAGTACCGACGCAAGTTAGCCACCGAATTTCCAATCTGATGAAGGCCCTCGACACCGAGCGGTGAAATTAGATGGCCCTTATAGAACGAAACTAGCGAGTGGGCGCTGTCCCCATCGGCTGCAAACTCGTCTGGGTATGCATTCTTAAGACGCGCTACAAGATCGATCTGCTGCAGTGTAAGTTGTACCGCTTAGTTGGGGACATGTTAGTGCTTGAGCTCATTGAGGAGGTCATAGTCTTTCAGTAGGCACTAGGTGGGATCTTACAGGCAGCGTAGTTTCCATCCGAAAAGTCGCTTCCATCAGCCGGGCACGGTGTAAAGACGCTCCAGAAGGCGCCGCCGTTCTGGCCCTCTCTAAGACGAGGGATATCAACATGGCCCGGCAAGCCGCCCTGGGTGAACGGCTGCGAGAAATTATCGTAGTAGATGTGGTTGTTATAGCGCTCCCGGATAAATATAGCAAGATCGTTATGGCCATCGATAAGCGGGGTAGATCGGAGGATATGATTTACGCGCTGGTCTATGGTCCTAGGGCCAAAGATCCGGTCCCAGATAGCGTTCATGCAGCCGCCGTTATTAATACCGGCGTCGAAAACAACTGCAACAGCAATCGCGGTTGCAACGAGCGTCTTGAAGCCTTTTGGAAGCCCGCATTTGAGACGAGAGCGAGGCTTAGTGGTCGAAAGGAGCTGCCCTGGAGGGGCGGCGTTTAAAAGAGGTTGAGACGACATGGTGGGAAGACTCCCTATAGGCCAGGCAAATGTTACTAGATAAAATGAAAGTTGAGGAGAATGAATTTAGATTACTATGGATTTTAGGGATGCAATAAAGTAGTTCAACACATCAACATTTGGTTATTTGAGATATTTGGTCTATGACGGCACGAGTGAGAGTACGTACCCATGCACTAAGATGCAAGATCCCGCCAGTACCGATTGATTATAATCATTGTCCGTCATTTTTTTCAACCCTTGTTAGCGCATAACCCTTATTGTCTGCGACACTCTGTCTGTTCTCCTTAGCCTCCGTATTGTTCCCTTGTTCCCTCTTCGTATCATGGAGCGTAGCACTTGCCAGTAGGCAGCGGGAGAGACGAGCCGGCCATTTTTTCTTGCAGGTGTTGACATGCAGAACAAAGGAGATCTGTTAACCTGGTAACAAAACAGGACTTATACGAAAGAATGGGTTTCATGTGGAGGCCTTGTTGATTATGCTTAGCTAGGAACGTACTTGGCCTGGTCTGGGTTGTTGATTCGAGTTTACAAGTGAGCAGACATGCAAGTAGAGCATATGAATTAGCTGGGGTTTACAGGACTTCTTTCCCTTTGCCCCTTCCCCCCATGCCACCCAAAGTATAATTGTAGCAAGGCGTTCTTTCACAAGGCAGACAGACTATCACAGACGAAGTCAAGGGGAAAAGAGGGACCACACATGGTTTTAAAATCACAAAGAGACAAAAAGAAACCCCCAGAGTGCATGGATACAGGAAGGACGGCGCAAGAAGCAGCGGCTACTTGTGGCTTTCACCATCTGACGTTCTGGAATTTTTCCCTTGTCCCCCTTCGCCCTGAGACACAAGCCCGCATTAGCGTGGGGTTTACTAGGGCTCCCTGGGGAGGAACGGCTGCTGGTCCCCCTGGATTCTTGTAGTTTAGCAGGCTAGGTGCGTTCCTCAAGCCCTGTCTTGGATCGTGGAAGGAAGATCTCGGGATTCGAACTCTAGGCATTAAAGAAGAGAAGGGTGGTGAGGTGAGAAGGCCAAGAGGCCAAAGGGGATTTGATGAGAGGCGGATATCAATACGTGCTAGCCCAATTGCCTCCATCTCTGGTAGAAAATCCCCTTCTTGTGGCGTTCCTGGAACGAAAATGGCCCTTTTTTGGGCGTGTCCTACCTGGCTAGTTATTATATTAGGAACAAGCATAATGTAACAATACACTTGGGTAGACGTAGACAGGACGATGTACTTGTTTTATTGGCTACTTGGCTTTTCATTCTCAGGCTTAGGCCTAGGCTTAGGTTCAGGCCCAAGCCGGTAAAAGAAGGCGTGAGCGTCCCTCATGACAGACAGAAATAAGATGAGATGATATGCACGACAAAAGGGGCACACAATGCATGACTAGGTGGTAGCCGCACTGAGGCAGAGGGGACCAAGGCACCAGACGAAGCATAAACAGACAAAGCAAGAGACGTGAAGACGCAAGGCGAGAGAGGGAAAGGAAAATAAAAACCAAAACCAAAGACAAAGAAAGGTATTATGTGGCTTGGTAGTTTAAAAAAGATAGATATTGGGGGCAGGAGGAGAAGAACGAGGAGCGAAAAGGAGGGAGGGGAGCTGAAAGAGGGGATCAGTTCTAGGCCCGAAACACTAGAGCAAGCAGAACAAGAATTTGTGTTTTTGCAAGGCTCAAGTAAAGCGATGAATGGGGGGTTTCTGCGTGTAGCAGCAGACGGTAGATATATTCAAAACAAATCAATGGGGCTTTCTATGGCCAGACAGAACCTCGCCGGCCTGGAGAGACGAATCATCAGGCTCTTCGGGGATAAACAGGAAAGCCCGATTCGGCGCACAAAAGGTACATGGGCAACAAGGCACGACAGACAAGAGAGACACGACCCAAGATGGGATGAAGAATTGCGGCAAGTCAGCAGGGCAGGAGACGGATGCTGTAGATGTGAAAGGAGGCAGCAAAGCGCAGAGGCCTAAGGCTGGGCTGGTCCTGGGGGTCTTTTTATTTTTTATTTTTTATTTTTTTCATGTGCAAGCCAAGTCAGTCGTTCAGGGTAGAGTCGCAGCAAGACAAAACAAGAAGGCACGCGCTGAGTGGGTGGTTCCGTTTGGATTGATGTCGCACGGCCAGGCTAGGCTGGCAAGAAGCAAGAAGCAAGGAAGCAAGGAAGCAAAGCAGCAATTGCCCCCTCGCCATAGGGTTTTGGCCTTTGGCGCTCCTTCCTCGTGTTAAGGAGGGAAGTTGCACTTTTGGGACAAATCTAATCTTCAGCTTGAAGTAGAGTTCTTGTTTCCGATTTTTTTTTTTCATTTCTTTTCCTTCGTTTATTTTCATCTCATCAATACCATTGGCTTCTTCATCATCTTCGCCATCTTCACCATCTTCTTCCCTTCTTCTCTTCTTGCTTTCTTTCATCTCGTGGTTTCCTCTTCTGGAAGACGATCGATTGCCTCGTCTTGGTTGTTCCTCGACATCGAATTTTTATTTCTACTTGACCGCCTCTGGCAACTGTGACTGTGATTCTTGCCATCAACGTCGAGCACTCCAAACCTTGGGCGTCGATAAAGCGACAGTTTTCCTTCCAAGTCCCTTCTTTTCTTTCGTCTTCTCCTTTATTTCAGGTGCTACAAGTATTAGGCTGTCCTTCGTTGATGTCGCAGATACTTGGGTCCTTTAATTCCTCGACCCTTTCTTGCTACTAGAACTGGCCACCAAATGACGACAACATAGCTCCCAAGCTTTGATCTTTTTTTACTTTTTCCTTCTGGTATACCCATATATTCCATCGAACACGATATTCTTACCCCGTCGAAATTGCGATTTACACATTTCTTTTCTTGATTGGCCGCAAGGTCTGCGTTCCTTATATCCTGTGCTCTTTTCTTCTTTTCTTCCCATATTTAGCTTAGCAGGGTCTCCCTCCACTTGCGAACGCATAGCCCACGACAACAACGCGCGACCCTCGTCTTTCTCGATCTTATTCCAACCTTTGAGCTAGTCTCAAGGCTCCATTGCTTAGTTTTTTTCTATTCTACTACCCACATATTCGTCTAATTGCTTTCTCAGCTAATCACAGTCGCAACGTAACCATGCCGAGCTTTGCAGACTCATTCTGGTCTGCGGACTATGCCTCAGGTGAGTGAGACCACCAGTCCAGCCTAGCTGCAGGGTGCTTCCTCTTTTCCATGCTTCGGGCAACACCGCTGACTCGACCTCTGATGCTTAGGCCTCAGGGTTCTGTTCACCAAGCTTGACCAGGGCACGGCAGAAAATCGCCAGATCCTGACTATTGCCCGCATGAGGGCTGAGGCTGAAGAACTATATAGTGCTAAGCTAGGCGACATCGCCGCTACCGCCGACAAAATCAACGGCGGGTTTTCTAGGGATGACGGCGCTACCATGCGCAAGGTAAGGCTGTGCCCATAAGCACCCCCTTTGCTTCCCAACCTAGTAGTCTAAGAATACAAAAAGCTGACATGTGCCTTTGATTGGTAGGCCTACGAGGGAGTCCGCAACAACATGGAAGATGGTGCCCGGACCCACAAGCGCATGGCCCAGAGTATTCGCGACCTTGTTGTTGTGCCATTCTCACGGTGGTGCGACGCCCATGATTCCCGCGTGAGAGAGTGCCAAGATGAGCTCCAGGGCCGTGTAAAGGCTCACGATGCGCAGATCGAAACGGTCAAGAAGCTGCGCAGCAACTATTTCAACAAATGCCGGCTGGTGGAGGACCTCGAGGAAGAGAACAAATTGGCTTTCCAGGATCCCGAGACGAGCCCCAAGACACAAATCCCCGAGATCAAGGTCATCGAAAACAAGGAGATCAAGGAGGCCGTCGAGGAGGCTGTCTACGAGATCGGTGACGAAGTGTATCATACCGAGCAGCTGAGGAAAATCCTCTCGCACGCTTTGACGAATCTAAAGCTGGGAGAGACCAAAGTGCCTATTCTCGGCACATACCCTAACACTACGTGTGGCTCCGACATCGTGGAATATATGCACACTCACATGAACACGACAAGCGTGAGCCAGGCCGAGCGGATCGGCCAGGACCTTGTTAGCAACGGTCTTTTACGCTTGGTTGGCAACGTTGGAAACACCTTTGCCAACAGCTCTAAGCTGTTCTATCAGTGGCGGTCCAAGGCATTTGAGATTGCCGGCGTACCCGAGAAGAAGCTGCCCTTTATACGCGCTTTCTCGCTGCCTGCAACCGGCGGTGATGACGGCAATGGCTCGCCTGTGGTTGGTGCTGTTAGCGAATATCTGTCGGGCTGGAATGTGCTTAACAATGCGCATCCCGGCGAGACCCCCGGTGACAAGATGCGCCGCGAGGCTCGCGAGAGTGACGAGAAGTACAAGGCCGGAGTGCGTCGACTTGACGAGCTCCGTTGCGACCTGGAGGAGGCCACCATGGCTTATCTCAAGTTCCTGGAGCGCTGCGAGCTCGACCGCCTCAAGGCTCTCAAGACGGTCTTGCTGGACCTGTCTGGAGCCATGGGCAACGTGATCCCTGCTCTTCAGTCTACTATTGACAACATGATGCTGTTCCAAGAGACTATCCAGCCCAACAACGACTTGCGGTATCTACTGGAGAATTACCGAACTGGCAGCTTCATCCCTCGTGTTGTCGTCTACGAAAACTACTACAACAAAGTAGGAGATCAGATCTTTGGCATCGATCTGGAAGCGCGTGCCCGCGCCGACAAGAAGCGCGTGCCGCTCATCATTACCACAATTCTGACTTATCTCGACCTGCACTATCCCGACCTCGAAGGCGATGAAGCGCGGCGTGGTGTGTGGCTAGCCGATGTTCCGCTTGCTAATACCCACAAGCTTCGCAATAAGGTTAACAATGAAGGCAAGGGAATCAGTCCCGAGGTATTTGCCGACTATGATATCCCCACTGTAGCTAGTCTGCTGCGTTTGTACTTGCTCGAGCTTCCCGATTCGTTGATCTCGTCGCACGTGTACGAGATTATCCGTACTGTGTACAACACACCCACGGCTGAGGGCACCGAAATTGCCCGTATTCCTGTTCTGCAGCAGACATTATCACAGTTGCGTCTAACTAACATTGCCACGCTGGATGCCTGTATGAACCACTTCACACGGCTGATCGACTTGACGTCGGCTGATGAGACGTACATTGCTGCACTAGCCGCGTCGCTGGCCCCGTGCATTCTACGGCCACGTGTCGAGACCTCGCTGACCATGGAGGAACGCCACAGCTATCGCCTTGTGCGCGACCTGTTCGCTTACAAGGACGCTATCTTCAGTGAGCTGAAGCGCATGGCTACACAGAACAATAGTGCTAATAGTGCCAATGCCCTCCGCCCACGCGCTATCAGCACTAACGAGAGCAACCGCAAGGCCCTTGTCGAGGAGCGCAACCGCCTGCTCATGGAGAAGGCTAGCGGAAGCCGGAGTCGCGCTACATCGCCTGCGCCTGGCCCACGAGGAAGCCATCGTCGGGACCGTTCTGTTGGGGGGCCCGAGACCCGCTTCCCCATCGCCTCGCCTACTGCTAACAACGAGCGCCACCGTAGCAGCCTGGGGTCGCTGACGGCTAAACGCCAGTCCCTCGAGGTTCCTGGAGCCGGGTCGCCGACACAGAAGCAGCAGTCTGCTGTGGCTGCAGGAGCTACCTCGTTGGGCGGGAAGGACACGGTATCTAGCTCCACCGCGACTACTTCCTCTGTGGCCTCGCCGCCTGGCTCTGCCGGGTCTGTTTCTGCTTCTACTGCCGGCTCTAATACGGGATCGGAATACGGCGCTCCCCAGCCACAACGACATGTGGAACTGATGGAGTCGCCGCTGCAGAAGCGCAACTCACTAGGCCGCTCGAGTGCTGCACGCTTCTCAAGTAGCAGTGTTGCTGGGGCACCCAGACGGTTGACACTCACATCCCAGGGTGGTGGTGTGGCAGCAGCCATTGCGGCCTTCAAGGATAAGGAAATGGCGGCTTCAGGCTCGGCGCCATCAACGCCAGTGGAAGCGACGACTAGAGCGGCCCGGGGTGTGACGCTGGAGGATAAGCCGATGGACATGTAAATGTAGACGGATAGGGTGGGGGGGGGGGGGAGCGCTCCTTCGTCAGGGGTTCTTTTACTCTTTTGATATTTTCTTTTGCTTTTTTTCCACTTACTATTCTTTCCTTGCGAAAGGGGAAGGCTACGGCTTGGCTTGTTATGTATGGCTTGATTTTTATGCGCATCTGTTGATGATTATGAATACAAAAAAAGAAAACTTGTTTACATTTCAAATTTCTGTAGCCGTTGTTGTGGTACCTGCACTGCAACCATTCACTCACTGGTGTTGTTGTTTGTTGGCTTTCTCCGACAACCCGGTTTCCCGGTTGGTGTTGGTATATTTATTCACTGTACTGTAGCAACCCGACCCCCTCGCTACCCGCTGTTATTCGCCACCAACCGCATCAGCTACACTAACCCCAGAATCCGCCTTCTTCTTCTTCTTCTTCTTCGGCTTGATACTTGCATCTCCCTCAGTACCTTCCGCCACAGCCTTCTTCTTCTTCTTCTTGGCTACAGCATCGCCACTGCCATCACCCTCGACAGCCCCGCTCTTCTTTGTCTTTGTTTTGGCCTTCTTCTTGATAACAACCCCCTCAACGTCCACGCCCTGAGCCACCTGTACGCGTTCATTCGCACGCTGCATCTGTAGGCGAAGTCTCTCCACCTCTTTCATGGCCTTAGCCATCTCTACGTCGTCCTGTTTTTGCTTTTCAACCTCATATGGGTTGATCGAAGCTGATGTCGACTCTGGGCCTGCCGGTTCCGTGAGACTAAGCGTCGCTAGTGAGCTTGAGTCGACACCCAAAAGAGACTGCTTGGCCTTGGTCTTTTTGGCGGCTGCTGTACGCGATCCTGAGCCCTTGTTATCAGCATCATAGCTGTGCGGCGAAGAAGTTCCAGAGCTACCGAGAGTCTCGTCGGCCGCAACTACAACTAGTGATTTGGTCGGGGGAGCAACACGGGATTTGGGTGCAAAGGCAGGAGATCCAGAGGACAGCTTGGCTAGATCGAGCTGCATGACAGGAATCGCATCAATGTCTAAGCTATCGCCATTGGAGTCATGCAGGATGTTGTGAATTGGGGTTGATGTTCTGTTTGTGCCAGAATCGGCTCCAATGTAAAATGGATCGTCCTTATTGCGCTCAGCTCGCTCAGCCTTGCGTCGGGCCACGATATCGGGGTCTAGGTAATCGTCTTCACTCTGTTGGTATGACCCGGAATAGCTGTCAGGGGCGTTCGGCAGCTTATTAATAGCCGGGGTGTAATCAGAAGAAACAAAGTTCGGAGCTGCCTTTTGGTGGTAGTACAGGTCGAAATCATCGGCCTCGGCATCCTCGATATTGAAAAAGTCAGCCCGAGACAATAGTTGTGCTAGATCTGGGTGGATGGGCGTATCCAAATCAAGATCGGGAGGAAGGGGAACGTTGAACTGGGCTCCTGGAGCCATCGACTTGATTTCCCAGCTGTTGAATAGGGAGGGGATAGCTTGAGTCAGAAGTAGGGGTGGATCTTGTTCCACATCATTTGTGGTTGGGGGCTGCCCATTGATGGCCTCCGAGGCTAGTTTAAGAAGTTCTACAAACTGCACAGCGCGTTCTTGAATCTCTAGGTTGGGGTGAGAAGACAAAGGCTCAAGTGTGTGTAGCACCCGTGCTAGGAGTAGCGAAACCCTTGTTTTGCGCGCGGGTGACCACTCCTCATTTTCGTCTGAAGTCATTGACGAAAAGACCTTGACAGCCGCCTGTATACCATTCATCAGAATGCTGGGACAATTTGTACGGGAAACGATCTGGAGAAGGGAGCTCAAAGTCACGTCGTCGGACAGTAGACACTCAGAATACTCTCCCAGTATCCAGGAAATAGAACGTAGTGCTGCGCATGTTATTTGGTGACCAGCCATGGACTCTTGAGTGATTTGCGTCAGGATCCGTTCAGCAGTTTGAACAACAGTCGGACGCATAGCTTTGACCTTGACAGCAAGGTTCCGTATCTCATCTCCTATCCGGCCAACGACGAGGTTTACCGAAGAGTCAGACATACTCTCAGAATCAAGACCACCTTCTAGAGATTGCGGCGTAGGCGCCACACGCACTAGTTGCGTGAGAACATCCATGTACCAGTCGAAATCCACAATGTTCGAGTAGTTGTCTTGTGTGCACATGTTGAGAATCTTGCCGATGACGTCGATCTGGTAGCCCTCCGGTAGTGGCGGCTCCTGTTTCTTGGCCTTTGGCTTGCGAGCTTGTGACTGAGACTCATCATCATCGTAGTTTTCAGGGCTGCCGGCCAGATATTCTGGCTCCAGGGATTCCGTCAATGTTTTGGAGGACTTGAGCTGCCTCATCAACCGGCCGACGATTGTAACAAGGTTTTCGGATGTCACCATACCCTGAACCAGATCAAGAGCCTTGACGCGAATTGTGATATCAGCACTGTCAATGCAGTCGAGTATCACGTCTTCTTGTTGAGCAACAAGGTACGCGTGCGTGACGACGATTTTGTTAAAGGCCAGCAGGGCAACGTATTTCACTGTGTCATGTTAGTATAACTAGGGTAGAGACAAGACATATTACAGAAAGACAGAGAACACAAAGAGAGACTTACAGTTTGGATCACCGTCTACCATGATCATGCTGCGCAGCTTCTCAACGCAAAGTGTAGCAATTTCCTCTCGCCCAGCGTCTTCGCCATCACTGCTAAGGATGCCGCCTTGTATAATGCCGTTGATGCATTCATACAGCAGTGACATAGCAGGAGTTGTGCGGATCAGTCCTGTTAATGGCGGTAATAACTTGCGGACTAATCTGGGCTCAAGTGGCGTCAGAGTAGCAAACTATGATGTTGTTTAGAATCAGCAAGAGCACCGTATTGATGAGGGCGTTTTTGTATATTTGGGAAGGTCGGTATCCCTACCAGTTTGATCAACTTTATAGCCATCCAGTTATTTCCGGCATCCACAAGCAGTTCGAATAGTCGTGGCGCCAGCGGCAAGAAATCGTGTGGTCTACGCCAGCCTAGCTCGCAGATGACGCTGACGATGGCTGCAGTCACACTGGCGTCTTCGTTCTTATCCATTAAACGCTCTTTGATCTTGGGCCAGGCTGCGACTAGCGTTTCAGGGTATACCAAAGCCATGCGATACAGAGTAACGATGGCTTTCTTGCGAATATTTGGATTCGAATGGTTTAAGCGAGGCATAAGATCCATCTGCGTCGACATTGCTAGAGATGGATTAAGAACGTGTGGGAGCGTTGCAATAGGGAGTGTCATGACTGGGCCTGCGGTAGCTCCGAGATCCTGTAGCAAGTAGTGTGAGCGGAAGATGGCAGAAATCAAGACAGGCTCAAGGGTCGCACCTTTTTCATCAAATTTGTTGCCAGCATCAGCACCTCCGTGTCTGACCGGAAGCTTTGCGCGGCTGCTAGATACCCTACACGCTTCTGGCGATACTTGGCAGAGGACATAACCTCTAGCACGTGAAACGAAGCCCATGACATATCAAAGCCAATCATCTCAAGATAGACGACCTTGAGAAGCGCAGTTGCTTTAATGTCTAGAGTTGCAAGTTAGTAATAGACACCCCCTACACCGTATGCAGCCATTCATCCACCTATTTGTTTGTTTCGACACTCACCCAAGTCGGGACCCTTAATCTCAGCCCGGCATTCTTTCAGACAGTTTTGAATGTATTCGCGCTCATTGCCCTTGTGATTTCGCAGACCGCGGATAAGATCATATAGCGATTTTTCGAACCTGGATGTAGGACACCTAGTTAGCCCATCTAGCCATCGTCTTTTTTTGGCTGCCTATCTGGGGTTGGAAGCGCTGCATACATTGTGGAAGCTTTTGTACTTGTGCGAGCTTGTGCGTATTTGTCGGTATTCTTGTCTTCAGTCAATGCCGGTCTCGTAGGGGTTCGATATTAGTTGGTTCTAACAAGTCCCCCGCGGCGGGGGCGACAGGGCGAGGCTGGGGTTGACAGGTACTCGACGATGGCGAATTGGGGATGCGGAAGGAGGTGTGGGTGTTGTGTAGTATCGCCGGGCTATTGCTGGTAGATGTAGGGAGATTCAGGCCTTTGTGATGTGTGGCTAGAGTGAATTGGTGTTGACGAAGATTAAGAAAAAGACTCTATCCTGAAGAAGCTTTGGAAGCTATGGCTGGCCTGGTCGCTGATGTTAAGACAGTGCGGGTAAAATACTCGCACGTCATGGTCAAGCGCATGGAGTGGTAGTACCCGCACTGTGAGGTCTCTACTAGCAAGAACTACACATTATACTGTTTTATTATTAAGACATAAAATAAAAACCTTTATTTAATTGTGGAAGGACGTCGTCACGTAACCAAACTGCAAACTACCGTTACTTCCTTTTTCACCAGCTCTATCTTTCAATTGAATGGCTAGTAGCAAAGAATATCGTGCCTTCCATTTTTGTCGCAAGCCCTTTCTTCGCACAAAAATAACAAGAGGCCACAAAAAACTTTTCGTTTCTTGTGTTGCTCTTGTGAACATACTCTAACATACTCTGACTTACTCTGACTTACTCGGATTTGTCTTGTTTGATGCACAAATTCAAGCTTTGTTCATTGACTTTAAACTCCCGCTAACCGCAATGGCGACCATCCGCCCCTCAATTCGGCTCGTAGGCCTTGTTGCTACTACGTCACCGAGAGTAGTCATGCCCATGACTACTTCATTCTCTGCTGCCCGAAGCAGGCCGTTTCTCAACATGGCTGGCCTTGGCGCCTTCCTAGATTCTAGCCCCGTAACCATCTCTGTCACGCGGACGCTTCCATATGCACCGTCTGCTTTGTACCGGGTTGTATCCGACGTCGACTCATACTCCCAGTTTGTCCCCTTCTGTGAAGAGTCCAAGGTGACTAAGTGGGAGACCTTGCCGCCGCCCTCTCCCACATCCTCTGCCGATCCTATCCAGGTTCCCGTTGAAGCATATCTCCGTGTCGGCTTTTTTGGGATCAACGAGACCTTTACTTCGCGCCTACGCTGTACACCTGGTGTTGCCGTTGAAGCGCTCAGCGGCGAAGCGGCTATAGAAGCTGGCGGAAGCTCTGAGACACGGTCAGGGCCACTCAAGAGCCTTGTGACCAAATGGACTATTACTCCTGTGGACCTGCAAGCCCCCGGCAGCTCTCCTACTGGAGATGCTGATAGTGCCGCCTCGACTGAGACCAGCCAGTCAATCATTGAGCTGCAGCTAAAGTACGACTTCCGAGACCCGGCCAAGAATATCGCTGGTCGTGCTGTGTCTGATACTGTCGCTGCGAAAATGGTGGAGGCATTTGAGGCACAGGCACGGAGAGTCATCGCCGGCGAGGACGTGCCGGTGACCAAGAGCATTTCGTCTGGCTTGCCTGGCCCTGTTAAGGCGTTTGCAAAGAGCCAAATCCAGAAGGAGCTCAGAAAGAACCAGTGATATAATTCACAGTAAGAGCAAAGATTCAAGGTTTAAAAAATGAAACAGTGAATCTTTTGCTCTGCATTATTGCATGGAGTTGTTTGTATACTTCTAGCTTCATCTTCACTTTTTGTCTTACTCAGGGACGATACGAGCGCATCATCTACATAGCACTACCAAAGACATTCATTGATTTGACCAAGAAAATAGATTTTTCGTATTGCTAGCATGCAAGTAAACAAGTGTATGGACCAAGATACACGCCTAAACAACCAACAAACCGGGGATAGACCAAATGCTACCAAACACCAAAGAAAACAAAGAAGGAAAAAAAGCAAGGCCAAGGCTCAAGCAGACTTGACGATAATAAAAAAAAAAAAAAAAAGGAAAAGGCAGGGATGAACAACTTGGAAAAGCAGACGGGGAAGGATATTGAACAAACAGAAGAAAACACAGCTAAAAAGCTGACAACAAATAGCAGCCCGACAGAAGCAAAAGAAAAAAGAAAATGGGGGAGCAACAAGCAGGACGCACGAAACAAGAAAACACAAAATAAGAAACCAACTCCTATACGCTCCAGATGCGAAGAAAAGCAGTCATTTCCTCCCTCTTCCTTCTAGCAACCGCTTATACCCAACATTCGTACCGTATCGTACCGTAGCATCGTGAAGCGTATGTTGATCGTTCATTAGTGTTCATCCAAGACAAGGAGAACAGAGACCTTGCAGTCTATAAAAAAAAAGAGTACTAGACAAGTCCGAAGATACAGTTAAAAGATAGGCCGAACTGAGCCGAATCAGCCGGCTTCCTAAATAATGTATCTCATGACCAGACAAGTCTAGTAGCGCGTTCCTACTTTTTAGAGGACTTCTTCTTTTTGGGCACGCCACCGACCATCCAGTGGAGGATGGGGCTGTTGGCAGTCACATTCTTGTGCCGGTCCCGTTCCTTATCCTTCTTCTTCTTGTGGGTATGACCAGGTTTTGTTCCTGACACCACCTCGGGAATACTGACGCCTGGTGGCATCATTGGTGGCATCATGCCGGCTTGAGGGATGAAGCCAGGAGGGAAACTGCCAGGAAGTCCGTGGCCCATGGCGCCAGGCGGCGGTGGTGGAATAGAGCCAGGGGGGCGTTGGGGTACTCCCGGGGGAACACCAGGTCGGCGTGCACCATGAATACCCTGGGGCAATGCACCTGGCATTGGTGGTGGTGGTTGAGCTTGGCGGTTGCGGCTTTCGAGGGGCCACATGACCATGCTGATTTGCCAGTCAGGCTGAATAACGGAATCCCAGACAGCAGGAAGGATGATTTCGCCATCAGGGCCGATCAAGTCATAATGACCAGCCTGAACCTCGGCACCGATAACATCAACATGTTCAAAAGCTTGCCTGATGAGTTCTTCCATGCCCTGTGCAAAATGTGTTAGTTGTTTGTATGGTAAAACCAAGGAGCAAATATTTGCGTGTGTGTCTGATGAAAAGACTTACCGACCAGCTTTTACACAAACTGAAAGGGAAGTTGTACTTCCGGCTAACTGCATCCTTGAATCGGATGGGTGCCTTTTCCTCCTCTGGCTTTTGCTCGGGAACCATGCCAGCACGCGCCTCCTCTATAATCTTTGCTTTGAGAGCAGCGGCCTCGGCCTCGGCAGCTGCAGCGGCAGCAGCGGCAGCCTCTGCAGCGACACGAGCAGCCTCCTTTTCGGCCTCGACTTTTTGGGCGGCAGCAAGTTCGGCAGAAGCCTTAGCCTCCGCCTCAATCTTAGCACGTCTAGCTGCCTCTTCAGCCTCCTGTTTAGCAGCAGCTTCTTCAGCTTCTTGCTTGGCACGAAGCGCAGCCTTAACTCTTTCTTCAGCTGCCATGGCAATCATGCGTTCTTCTTCGGCTCGCTTGGCTCTAGCTTCTGCTTCAGCCTTCATGGCCTTTTCAATTTGAATGCGAGTAGCTTCTTCTATCTGGGCTCGGGCTTCAGCTTCCCGCTGTCTCGCTTCGGCGGCAGCTTTAAGCTCAGCTTCATACTTCTCACGAGCACGGCGTTCGGCCTCTTCCATGGCGCGGGCTTGTTCTGCAGCACGTTCCATAGCGGCAATCCTTTCAGCCTCGATAGCCTCTCGGGCACGTTTTTCAGCAGCAGCCAAAGCCTCGGCATGAGCACGCTGACGCTCTGCCTCCGCCTTGCGCTCAGCTTCAATAGCCTCGCGGGCCTGGCGTTGAGCTTCAGCCAAGGCTTCAGCAGCTTTTTGGCGGCGTTCTTCTTCAGCAATACGCTCTCGCTCGAGGGCTTCGCGCGCAGCCCTTTCCGCCTCGAGCCGAGCAGCCATCATCTTAGCCTCTGTTTCCTGCTGGGTCTTGCGCAATTCTTCCATTCTCAGCTGGATCTGCATTTCAGCTTCTTTTTGGGCCTGGGCCTTGAGTTCTGCCTCACGCCGGGCCTCTTCTTCTTTACGGCGCTCTTCTTTAAAAAGGACCAGCTCCATTTTCATGGCTTTCATCTCTTCAGACTCCTTGGGTTCCTCCTTTGGCTCCTTGTCTTTTAGCTCTTTTGGCTCTTTGTTGGCAGAGCGAGAGCGACCGTGTGAGGGAGCGTCGGTGGGTGGTGGAGGAGGAGGGTACATTTGATATGGCGCCACAGCCCCCCCATGACCATTCATGCCATAACCGGGAGCAGCATTGCCAAAGTAACCATTAGGGCCGTGCGGGTGGGGTTGGAGTGCCTGGTGCCCTTGGTGGCCCATTTGGCCCATTTGACCCTGGTAGCCATTGTATGCATTATATGGATCTAGATATCCATAGTTGTTGGCGTTGGCGTTGTTGCCATAATGGTGGTACTGCTGACCACCGGCATAAGCTTGTCCATTTGAGCCAGCATAGCCAAGTTGTTGTTGAGCATAGGGAACAACCTGATGATTGTAGCCGTTTACCCCGTAGCCATTTGTACTCTGCGCATATTGGGAAGCGGTACCAGTAAGGGCAGAATTGTAATATGGACTGCCTACTTGAGGATTGAAACCCCGGCCCAACATTTCCTCAGAAGAATCTTGGCTTGTAGTTGCGGGGGTAGTCTGCGGAGTGTTATGATAGGAAGCGGCTTCGTAAGAATTTCTCGAGCCGCGTGTAATTTGTTTGTAGTCAGAATAATAACGAGATCCCGCCGACTTTGAGCGCTTTTCGCGGTCACGAACAGAGGAATTTCCAGATTGGTGATATTTGCTGAAATCTTCGTTTTCTGTGTCGTAGTTGTCGTTATCCGAAATAGAATCTTCAGACTCTGTGTATGATTCCGAATCCCCGCTGGAGACGTCGTGTGTTCCCGGGTATCTCCCTTTGTGGTTGCTCTTTCTGCCTCTATGAAGATAGAGGAAAGGAAAAATGTTAGTAGAGAAACTGGCTGGGATGATTCAAGTGTAAAAACGAGGCTAGGTGCTAAGATAATAAGGGGGAATAAAGAGACAAAATGTATAACAAATGTTTGCGCCAAAGAATAGGGCAAAAGAAAGGTCAAACTGTGTTGCGGTAATGCGACTGGACTATGGGAAAGACGCTTGTCAAGCCGAAAGATCAAGATATGAAATGGAGGAGAGTTCAAGCTGGTGGGGGATAGGAAAGAGGTGGGGGCAATTATGTCAAGTAAACAACAGAGATAGCAATCTTGTAGGGGAAAAAAAAAAAAAAAAAAAAACAGAGGAGAGAAAAGGTAGCAATATAAAGATAGAGAAGGAAATAT
>JAXHKN010000420.1:0-23397 GCA_038407165.1 Ceratocystis variospora | reverse complement strand
CCCCCCACCCCCCCCCCCCCCCCCCCCCCCCCCAAGAGCCTCTGCCCTTCCAGGCTTGCGGGCTTGCCTCGCCCTCCCCACTCATTATAGACCCCTGCTGTCGTGTAACTCCAGCAAGCCCCGGCAAGCAAAAGCCCACCAACAAAAATGACAAGAAAAACGGGGCTTGGCCGATGCGTTGTTTGAACATCATCTCATTCTAGACCCAGAGACCAGCACAGCAGCACTTGAACAGGGTAGACGCACCTCCAGCATACTCGCTATTCAATAAATGTATTTTCAAAGCCTTATCGCTCACTACATCCCATTGCATTTCGCGCCTCCTCTCGCTACTCAGCCGTACTGGCTCATCCCTCCCGTGTCTCCGGCGGCGGATATGCGTTGGCCTGTACTGTATTTTGAATGTCCCGAGCCAAAGCCCGCATCTTGCTAGTGATGGCCTTGACCTCCCTCAGCAAACATGCTGCGGCAATTACACGGAACCCACGCAGCGGCTGGCGTGGGGCCATAGTCCCCGACTGGTTGCTCATGGTGGCTGGTCGTGTCTTGAAACAGGCTAGGCACATTTCCAACGCTGTGTAGTCCAGACTTCCTCCGGCTAAAATGGTATCGGCTGTGGCTTCAGGCGGTGCTGTGCGGTCTTTGCAGCGCATGCGCTTCACAATAAAGTCAATCAGATCCTCCACCTGTGGCCTGATCTTGACCGAGGCGTCTCGCAGACGTCGCGACTGCGTGCCGTCTCGATTGAAGATGAAGCCGCAAAAGACCTCAACCTCTGAAAGTGGGTTCATGTAGTTGGGTGCAAAACTGCGCATGATCTCTCGCATTCCTTCTTCGTAACTAAAGAGGGGGCGGTGGCTAGTTAGTATACGTGGACAACGTCGCAGATGCACCCTCTTCTACCCAGCAGTCCCTCCGGAAACAAACAACTTACATGTTCATCAGCTCGTGTGCATCGCGCTTTTTCGTGTACCAGTCGACTTCACGCACGTCAATAGCCGCGTCAATCAGCCTGTCCACCCACATCTGCAGCTTGTTCCATACCGAGTCGTTGTCTGACTCTACGTCTTGAATTTTAGTCTCGTTCCAGATGATGCGCTCGTCTACATTGCGGAATAAAATGCCCAAAATGCGCGGGGACTCGTAGTACAGGTGAGTCGGCGCTATGTCGTCGTCGTCGTCAAACGGGTTGGCGTCCGGATTGATTGGTGTGTCGTCAAAGACTAGCTCATCAAACTTGCACACGTTGATCGGAGGAGAGGGCGCCATACTGTGAGCGCGCTCGCGGCGTTAGAAGGAACTCTCGTGTCGAGCACACACAAAAATTGGAAAACTTACAAATCGGGTCGATATCGCGGTGCCCGCGGCATCTGATTTACATCTACCGCTAGGCCCGTCTTGGAGAAGTCAACTGCATTAGAGTGCATCTCGGCTAGTTTCAGACACTCGGCGGCTAGAGTGCCGTTCGGCTTCTGGTCTGCCATGATCTGATGGCGGTTAGCTATGATTCCCAGCTGGTCAGTCTTCATAAAATCGACAAAGAACTCCGCCATGTCCGAGCTAGTGACATCACGGTCCAATGTCCTTGGTGTTGCACGAGGGTAATCAGCCGGCTGGAAGGTTTTTAGTCCTGGTGTTTGCAGTAGATCCTGATCCCAGATAACATTGTAAATGTCACCGTCTAGGTCGCCCCCACTCAGTTGTGACGGCATATCACGGTCGCCGTGCCGGCTAAACACCACGCAGTTGACCAGCTCACGTAGAGGATGACCATCGGGCGGTGTCCGCTGCATGGCAAACTGAATATCGCCGGGGTGGAGCGCTGGCGACCGCGTGACAATGACGCGTCCAGCCGCCGGGAGGTCCTCAAACATGGACTTTTGATCCTCCTGGCTGATGGCAATATATATTTCGTTTTCCTTCAGAAAGCCTGTTACATCAACAATTCCAAATAACGTGGCACCACTACGCACTGGGATCCGCGCCTTGTTCTTGAGCATCCGCAGCTCTCGTAGCACCGACATTTCCACAACACGGCGCATGAAGGTATCCTCGTAGTAGTTGATTCCAATCTTGTGCAGTTGGCGGATTAATGTTGAAAACTCAAGCTTCCGGCCAATCAGCTGGTTGCGCAAGAACGATGACGTGTTGTAGACATCCGAGGATATCATTCGTAGTGCGTCAATCTCAGCGCTCTGGAGATTGATAAACCATTGGTTCGGCACACCCATGTCTTCAAGAATCTTAATCATCTGCCGGTTGAGAACAAGCCGCAGTGGCCGTGATGCTGTATCACAGATCTCGAGATTTTCAAGATCGTCTGAGTCAAACTTGACCATGCTTTCCGCGCGTACACGAAACACCTTGTCTTCGTTGGGAATGCTTGAGTCCAGCGCAAGCATACCCTTGGCACCCCCCCAACGGACCTGGAAGCAGACAGGATACGCATTGTTATGAGGTATGTAGTCCCAAAGAATCTCAACTGCAGCATACGAAATAGTGCCAACACCGTCACTGAAAATTCGAGAGCCATCAGGCGACTTAAGGTCTGGGATACTCTCATGGCGGATGCCGTTGGCTTTCAGGGGCACAGAGAACGGAGTCTCGGAAAAGGCCTGGCCAATACGAGCGGCACATCGGGCGGGAGTGCGGATGTTAGCAAACTTCCCAAGGCTATTAATAATGCTCTGGTACGTCTGTAACTCGTCGTTTTCCTTGTCGTAAAATGCAGCTGAGAACCACGCTGAGTGGGATCGTAAAGACGAGTGAGAGAACCCGAGGAACTTGTATAGGCGGCCAGCAATTTGGATGCCAAGCTCGAATGTCTCCTTGAAGCGAGTCATTAGCTCCTCGTTAGAGATACGGCCTCCAAACCGCAAATCTTCGCCGTCTTCGTCGCAGAACTGTACACGCAGGAAATAGTCGCTGTATTTGGAGAACTTCCGCAGCACGCGATTCTTGCTTTCATACTCCGGCCCATGCAAGGTTATACGCGTAGGCGTCACACAGGCCTTGTGCACCAATACCTTATCCTCCAAATTGCGGTTGAATACACGGCCCATGGCCGCACGAGAGTCCAAGTCCGCCTGAACCTTTGCAAGAACGTTGAAGATAACTTCCGGGTTGAGCGATCCTTCCTCTACGTTGTTGGTCGGATATGGGATGTCATGCATAACCTTTTTGAAGGCCTCTACTGAGAACACACTCTGTCTAGGCTGATCACCGGAGGTCTTTTGCGATTTGTCCCGCAAAAGCTCCATGTTTTTGCGGGCTTTCTCCCGCAGCATATCAACCAAAGCAATGACAATATCGGGCGTAAGATAGTTGTTCCATACCATTGCCTGGAGCTGAAAACACACTGGAAAGGTCAACTCTCTTTCCAGAGCGCTTTCTCGCAAAATCGACATCAGCTTAGAATAAGCGTCGAGAAACCACATGCTTGAGCCTGCAGGTGGCGAGATAGTCTTGAAGTCATACTGGTCGACAAGGTTAAAGAGATCGCGCTTTCGCAGCTTGCCCAAGAGATTCCGAAAGGTTGTATTGTTGCCAAGGATGGATATTTTATATACCAAACACATTTGGGCAACGTACGAGTGGTTTTGGATATACGGCAACGAGCTTGTCCGGACCTTCTTGTAAGTAGGGGCTCTCTTGCCCGACGATGACAAGTTCATGTTGCCAAAATAGTTCTCTAGAGTAGACGGCTGGAAGAAGCGCGGTGGGAATTGCAGCGTGAATATGAGCTCGTTCTGGCTGCTAGTTGCGACCTCCCAGACAGATGTATACACGATTTCCATCTGCGACTTGTCCTCGAAATTGACAAACATGGAGACGCGGCCGAACTTGATGTTGGCTGTTTCCGTAGTCCATGCCTCGGCCACATACACCAGCTTGCCGTCAGGCATGATGTGACATTTTCCGCACGTGACAGCGCCAATAGCCATGCTGATTGGTTGAGGCGTCTGGTGGTCCTGTGACTTCAAAGCAGTCTCGTATCTCTTGCGTTCTTTAGTGACATGTTGGGCATGCATAATCTCGATTTTGTCGGCAATAGGACGGCCACGAGTAGCCACAACCTTGGCACCAACGATAATAAGTTTTGAGTGATTAGGAATCGTAGCAGGAAACTTGGACAAGAATAGCTCGGCATCTTTCTTGTTAACAAAGAGGATGCGGGCTGACGGCCTTTGACTCATCTTGACGCAAGTAAATTCGTTGATCTGTAGCTTCTCTAGATAAGGCATCAGATTGTCAGTGACAACCTTTTGCGGGCATTGCCGCGGTACATTTGAGAGAATGACCTCCATCCCTGCTAGTACAGTCGAATCGAGAGGTTCTGGTGACAAGAACCCAGTGGTGATGCTTTGTACATGTATAAGCGTACGGCTGCTCAGAAAGCTCTGTAGATGGCTATGCGAAGGAGAGACGACTGGTGACAAGTGGAGCTGGTGAAGCCACTATAAGAAGACAGGAGGATAAGAAGATGGGGGGGGGGGTGGGGGATGATATAGATGAATGGTAATATGGGAGGAAAAGAGATGAAAATAGAGAAGGGGACAGAGAACAGCAATAGGAGCTCAGCGCTAGGCTGCACAGTAAACCGCTTGCGATACGAAATTTAGATGTGACTGCAAACAGTGCAGCAAACAAGAAGGGAAGCAAGCAGACAGGAGGCGGATGCCAACGGATAAATATACTAAAAGGAGCAAAGCAAAAGCCCCTGGTTCCAGAGTAATAGAATGCAGCTATCCGGATACTATCTTCAAATAGAATGGTATCTAACTGCTTTGTGTGGCCGGCAATACCAAGGTTAGTGCACAGCTTGACTATACATCTGGGTATATGTCTGGGTATATGTGTAGGTTTACAGCAAAGCTGCGCGCAAGGCAAATGGGTATCAAAAGGAGGATACACTTGCGAGTAACTCTCTACGTCTTGCGTAGTACAACGATTGTTTCAAGTATAAAGCATCACCAAGGCTTCAACAGGCTTGTATCTCTAAGGGAGTGAAGGCTAGGACGTGCCTAGAGGACTGGAACCGGCGTTAGGAGGAGGGTCTCGGAGCAGTAGCTTCAGGGTTTTGTGAAGACAGGCTCCGAATTTGTCTTAGGCTAACCGCTAATGAAAAAGGCACAATGATTCAGGCAATACGACAATGGGTCAAAGGCTTGTTGAATAACCTCAAGTCGTTCACAGACCCAAGCCTAAAAAAAATATTTAAAAAAAAAACCCCCAGATCTGACATGACACAAGGAACAATAAAATGCGGGGTTCTTGGGTTATGCGCATTAGGGTTGGCTCTGTATTACGTCAGCGTTATTTTGCTCAAGGGAATTTTCATTTTCTATCTACTTAATTTTCTAGGATTTATAATGGAGACAGTCACGTGTGTCGGCGCCACAGTGAGTGTGTGTGGCTGAGGCTCCATATCACTACACCTCCACCGCAAATTTGTGTTATACAAAAACGTGCACTCTTTGAAACATCTGCTCCTTTCAAACATGCCTACGAAGACATGTAATGGCTAACAACCCCATTGCGGCGGTATATCTGACGCAATATACTTCGAGCCCACCTCTCAAATAAGCTACTCTTCCCACCGGTCATCTTCCCGTGCTTTGCCGGACGATCCCATACCCGGGAAGGAATCCGAATGCCGAAGCGAAGCGAAAAAAAAAAAAGCTGGCCTGCTTCTAAAGACGTTAGTGGACATTGGTGTGGGCTATAGCTATGCTATTGGCTTGCTGTCTGCGCTCTGTTCCGTCGCTGTCACTTGCTAGGGACTAACAATGGCTGGCTAGATGCATCTCGTGACATGTCTGCAGCTATATTTCTCGTAGAGTACGCTCGTCTTGTCCGCCACACGTGCATAAATCGATCTATGCTTGAGCGGACCAACAAGGCTTAAAGCCCGGTCATGCCCTCCATCCATTCTTTTGACTATGTCATCAAACTGCGTTCATATTAGGTCCAATAGCTTCTTCTTTCCTAGCGAGCCCAGCGACGGCCCGGGCTTCAGCGGTTGGTAACCCTTGAAAAGGAACGGCTTCAACAAAAAATAAAAATCAAAGTCTCGAGACCGCTGTATCTCTAGGCCTGGGGATGGGCTGGCTAGGAGAGCGATGAGGAAGATAGCTAGCCAGGAACAGATATAAATGCTACATATAGAGGAGGGCCGGCAACGCTACGGTACGCAAGAGAGCCGGATTGCAGCTCCCTTCTTTTTTTTTCTTTTTTTTTTCAGCCCATTTTAGTTGTATATTTTATCTTCATTTTGTCCTACCACTTTTTATATCTGTGTCCTTCTTGTTCCCCTGATCATCTTGCGCTTGGTGTTCCCCCATAACAAGACTCCAACAGTCTGTCATTTATGTCACTATAAACAGGCAAATACAGACTCTTGGGTTTGACCCGCATCCACCTGGGCAACGATATATACAAGTCAGTCTTGTGCCGCAAAACTAGCCGACAACACCATACCACGTGCTGCTTCTTTTCTCCTCTCTTCCACCCAACCGTCTTGATAGCCGACAAAGCAAAATGGCTGGTGCTAAAGAGTCTGAGCTGCACAAAAGAGCACAGCAAATCGCATCCGAGTTTGACTTGAACGCCACACAAGTAAACTCCGCTGTATCACACCTAGTTCAGCACTTGGGTAAGCCCCTTCCCACAACCTTACTTCCACTTCTCTATTTCAACCTCATGTCACTAACAACCCCCCGTCTTTCTCTCCGTCAAAAAAGACACTGCCCTCAGCCATGAAAGCACTACTCAAATCCCGTCCTTCATAACTAGCCTGCCCACTGGCACTGAAAAGGGTGTATTTCTCGGTGTCGACCTCGGCGGGACGAATTGCCGCGTGTGCTCCATTCAACTGAAAGGAGATTCCACCTACACGCTGCTCCAGACCACCAGTGAGATTCCGCGTGTGGTCATGACCGAGCATAGTTATATGCCGCTATTCCTCTTTGTCGCAAAATGCATCGCAGACTTCCTTGTTGAAAATCCACATCTTACAAAGCCCACGGGGGAACAAGGGCCAACCCCAGTTCTTCCGCTACCACTGGGCTTCATCTTTAGCTTTACTTTCGAGCAGCACTCGCTCGCCCGAGGCGTTCTATTGCAGTGGGATAAGGGCTGGGCCATCCCCACCGCTATTGGCCGTGACCCATGTCAAATGCTGCAGGAGGCAGTCGACACACTAAAGCTCCCAGTGTCGGTATGCGCGCTGGCGAACGACAGCATCGGCACTCTTTTGGCCCGTGCCTACACCAATCCAACTAGCCCGCCGACTCTTATGAGTGCTATTTTCGGCACCGGCACAAACGCAGCGTATGTAGAGCGGCAAAGCAAGGTCCGCAAACTAGCTTCTAGAGCGGCTTCAGGCCTTGGTACAGACTGCGGGGTGATGCTCATGAACACCGAATGGGGCGGTTGCTTTGATGATAACACAGCCGCGCTACCCTCAACGCAATACGACCAGATCCTTGATCGCGAGTCAACAAACCCGGGCCAGCAGACTCTCGAAAAGCATGTGTCAGGGCTATATCTGGGCGAACTACTGCGCCTCGCATTACTCGACCTAGTAAATTCCAACCTACTGAGATTCAAGATTAGACAGAACGAGACATGTCCATTGCTGAAGCAGTACCATATCGACAGTGAGCTGCTCTCAATATTGGCTGGCGACCACAGCCCTGACCTTTGCACGAGCAGACAGGCTGTCGCTGAAAAATTGCAGATAAGTGATATCACACTGGAAGATGCAAAAGCAATACGCACCATTGCCGTGGCCATTGGGCGGCGGGCGGGACGCACTGCAGGCGTAGCTGTGGCCGGAATCATCATACAGTCGGGCAGAGTCAGCAAATTCGACGCTGAAGCGGCGCCCTTTACTGCAGAAAGCAAGATAAAAGCCCCCGGAAGCTTTCTAGTGGGGCCAAAAGAGAGCAGTGCGATAGGGTGCGGGTCCGCCTTCCGTCTAATCTACCGTCTAATAAAGCGCTTCTTCAAGAAGCCAGTTTCGCCGCCATCAGATTCGACAATCCCATCAAGTGAGCTACAATTCAAAGCTCAGACAACGCCCCCCGTGTCATCTCCCACACTGTCCGACACTAAAACTGTAACCTGCTCCAGCGATTATGGCTCTGAGACAGACACGGGCACTATCGACATCGGTGTTGACGGCTCGCTGATAGAATATTATCCGTCCTTTGAGGCAGACCTACGCAGTGCATTGCGGGATGTTGCCCAGATAGGAGAGGCCGGTGAGCAACGAGTGAAGATGGGCATAGCCAAGAATGGGTCGAGCATTGGAGCGGCTATTGCAGCTCTATACCAAAGTGAGGGGCTAGCGGATAAGAGCTTGATAAAGTCAGATGCTAGCAGTACCTAATAATACGGCTCTCCTGTCTTAGAGAAGGCCAATTTTTGCCGCTTCTATTTTACATTACATTTGCGGGCGCTTCATCTTACATTCATACCAAGGCGACGGCCTGCTTTCATTTGCTATAAATATGTCAGTGTGGAGATAAACCAAAGGGAAAAATAAAGATTAAATTTTGTAATTTTCTCGAAAAATAGGTCCAGTCGATCAGTTCGTAGAAGAAAGTAGTTTCGTTAGATTGCCATGTTGCGAGTGTTTGTGTAGCGCTGATCAGCGTTACGGCGAAGATGTACATGCGCAAATCAAAGCTATCAGCATCAACGCCTCACATCTCGATACAATTTTTAAAAAACAGAAAGTAGCTAAGCTAGAGATAACTGGACTAACGCCAACATCAGTCGCTGCTCCGTAACAAGGTGCCTACTCCTCCAAAGCCTTGGGAGCGGGCTTTCTGCGTTGTCGCAGACGCAGAGTAGAACTAGTCTGGGTAATACAGCAGGTACAAGATCTATGTATACAGCCAAAAGGGTAAATATACTTCCAGCCCGGCAAGCGCCAAGTCTCTCATCCGATTCAATGGCGAGGAGTTCAGCATAGCCACTTGCACGCCCAGCATATAACTATAGAACTCGAACATAATTTTAGGGATAGCCAGAACTATATGGATGTGATCCCCCCAACTCCCAGGGTTTCTATGCTCGCGAACCTCATCATAGGATACCAGCGGTCCCCAGCCCAGAGGATCAGCATAAAAATGGACGAATGTAGGCCCCAAAGCTGTCTTGAAGCTGTGTCGATCAAAACTCCATTCTGGCATGTGTTCTGTGTGAGCCAGCAGAAAGGCAAACAGGAAAAGAGAGCTGGGGCTTGGTCGCCTAGTATATACATACCTACCCACTACATGCTGCAGCAAATGTCTTGCTTACACACTTCGGCTCCAGCAAAGCAGACTTACAGCCCTGAATAGTGCGTAGCAGAAAGACTTTGGTGATAAAGAGCCCGCCCAAAAAAAACAAAATCAAAAGGCCGTCAAGTTTCATTTGCCTACAGGAGTCAACAGGCCCAGGTGCCAACCAGGAGTAAGCACTAGCGTATACCCTATAAAAGCCCATTGTAGCCTTTATTCTTCTTATAAGCCTTCACATGAAGAAAGACTCGTGTCCATTGTCAGCTTCTATCAGCTAACAGGAGCCGCCGACATGCAGTAGACACAAGCACACTGGTTGGTCTCTTTATTAAAGTGGGACAACTGTCTAACCCCAGACCCTAATAGCCCTGCAAAGCAACACATACTTGTATTTGTCATTCGCCTTGATATAATTTCTATCACTACCCCCCATACCACAGGATCACTCCCTCCAGATGCTCAGCCAAGATGTCAATGACCACAAACGCAGACAACTTCTTCCAGACGGAGTAAGATCTTCCTCCCCTCTAGCTCTCCCAGTTTCTCCCCCAAAGACATGCTCCTCTAACCACTCTACTCCCAGTGCCACACATGCCAAGAATGCCCGGCAGCTCGCCAAGTCCACCAACATCTTTGGCAATCCAATCAAGCTCAAGAGCAAAATATTGGCCCTGATATCTGATCCTAGCGCGCCTTTCTCGTCTGTTTTCGTAGCAGAATCAGCGAGCAAAGTACGCCGAGTAGATCTCGAGGTAGGAGCTCCAGCACTGAACATATGGAGGTAAAGCGCGAATGGAGACTTACCACTAGGCCTTGCGTCATGCTTGCTTCCACCCATGTTACTTTCTCGCCCCTCCGTGTCTGCATAGGCTTCGGTCTATCCTCGCTCCAAGCCCAAATTTCCTATACTAACAACTTCCCTCCCCTTCCCGTCTTCTCTTGTATAGACAGGCTCCATATCAAAATCATACTCTGGTCCCACAGCCCCTGTCACCTGTATTGCAGCCACCAAGACCATCATAGCAGCAGGGTCGTGGGACAAGGCCATCTATCAATGGGATATTGCCACATCCAAGTCCGTGGGCAAGCCCCTACTAGGTCACACTGACTTTGTCAAGGCCCTCACCTGGGCCAAACTTGATGGCGTCGATGTGCTTGTCAGCGGCGGCGCTGACAAAAAGTTGATCGTATGGAATGCCCAAACCGGCGCCCAGCTGTATACTATTCAAGACTCGGCTGTAGCTATGGGCTCTCTGCAGCACCTTGTCGTCGACCCAGTCTTGACCACTGCCTCCGAAGCTGTCATTGTTTCTGCTGGGAGTGACCCGCATATCCGGCGATGGCGCATCCACTTGACGTCGTACGAGAAAATTCGCGAACAGCACCATGGAACTGCCAATCCAGAGGAGCGTCCAACTATTTGTGTGCATGAGACCGGCGTTTACCGCCTGCACTTTGCCACGGCCAGCGGTGACGATGAGCTAGATCTCTGGACAGCTAGCGCTGACGGCACAGCCAAGTGCCTTTCGCGTGCACGCAACTTCACGCCAGATGATGTCATTACGCACGGCGACCACGTGCGTGCTGTCGTTGTCACAGATTTGTGGGTCATTACAGCCGGGCGTGATGAGGACATCAAGATCTGGGACAAGGCGTCAGGTAAACTGGCTTATGTACTGTACGGTCACTACGATGAGGTGACAGAGTTGCTTCTCATCACGGACCCGCGCGATCTTAGCCAAAAGGTCTGCAGTACGAGTATTGATGGTACCATCAGAGTTTGGCCACTAAAACGCAAGGAGCTAGACCAGCTGGTTGAGGAAATGCAGAAGGACATCACAGCTGAGGCGGCAGAAGAGGACCAAGAAGAAAAAGAGCTTCTCACGGCAGAGGAAGAGGCTGAGCTAGCGGCCTTGATGGAAGATGACTGACAAAAGATACAGAATTCATGTCCAAGATTAAATGTCTAGTTAAAATCGCCAGTAGCTAGCTATATTATGCGAATCATTTTGAACTCCCATAACGCCTCGCATTAAGCTGTGGTCATAGGCCCTCATACCTACGCAGTCTCCACGACCGCCTTGCTTTTCTTTTTCTTCTTATTCTTTTTAGTCCTACCAGACTTTTCTACCACACTGGCTGGCTTCGGCTCAAGACTAGCTGCTGAAGCCACCGAAACCACGCCCCCTATGTCCGTAGAGACAACCCCATTAGTCTTTACCTCCAGCTCTGGTATCTTGTTTTCTTTACCACTTTTTCTCGCCCTTTTTGACCTTCCCAAAGCACTTCGTCCCTCCTCATCATCACTGCTCTCAGTACCCAGCACTGCGACGTCTGCGCCTCTCTTCCTGCCCAGCTGCAGCTTTCGGCGCAAATCCTGGTCGGCGCGTTGAGCCTGTAGCACCTTATCGTCTGGCCTGCAGCCAATACCGGAGTTGTGCTGTGGCAGATTACGCAAATCCTCGGTCTCGGCAGCACGCACCTTTTCAGCGTACTTGGACTGTTTGTTGGATCCACTGGCGCTGTTGGTGGTGGCTGGCGTTTTGCGCAGGTTGAAACTGGTTCGAAGAAGACTTGTCCGTAGGGCAGCAGCATTCGACACTACTGCTGCGGTTATGGAAGCCCCGGCGGCGGAAGTAGACTCGGGTGTATCAGTAGCCATGGCTATGAGAAGGGTGAAAGGACTATAGGCAGAGAATATGCCAGTACGAAATAATTGGACCGTTTTCCGTGCTGAAGTGACACCAGTAGTTACATTTATATCCACGCAGAGTAACAAAAAAAGTGACAAATAAACTTTCAAGGCAAACAAGAACAAGCGTTAAAGGGTTGAAGGGCACAAGAGAGAAAATATTGACGTCAAGTTCAGTAAAAGAAACCCTATTTAGGCATAACCCTAGCAAATGTACTATCTACTTTGCTCAGCCTTGTCACTTGTGGTTGCTATATTTCTCGTGTTTTTTTCTACAGGGGCTTAAATAGATCTAGCCTTGTTATGCGCGTTGCACGCGTCGTCGAACTCAGCCCTTCGTGATGCCTCCAGCTAGGGTCTCAGTTGCACCATCTACACAGTGGCAAGCAGCTCTACTACGTTTCTATTTTGCCCCTGAAAGGTTTCCACCTGTTCCCCATCCGTATAACACTTCACTGTGTCTTTTTTCCCCATAATTTTTACTCGTTAAGCGCCATGTCTGACGATGAGATGGATCTCGATGTCCCGGCCGTGAGCTTCCACGCCGATGCTCCCAAGGGAAAACGCAGTGCAGCCAATCTCCCAGTAGAAGCTCAAGATAGTCTCCCATGGTGAGTAAGACTGGGTTGCCGGCCCCATTGCTCACAGACAGTGCCAGCTCTAACTGTTATATAGGGTTGAAAAGTTCCGCCCCGCATCCTTAAGTGACGTCTCCGGCCACCACGATATCCTGGCTACAATCAACAAGTTTGTCGAGACCAACCGCCTACCGCACCTACTTCTCTATGGGCCACCTGGAACGGGAAAAACATCCACAATCCTAGCCTTGGCGCGGAGGATATACGGCAGTGATAACATGCGGCAGATGGTGCTAGAACTTAACGCTTCAGACGACAGAGGCATTGACGTGGTGCGTGAGCAGATCAAGACCTTCGCTTCAACAAAGCAAATCTTCAACATGGGCAGCACCTCCAATAACAGCGGCGGGGCATCCCGTGGCATGGCGGGCTACAAACTTATTATCCTCGACGAAGCTGACGCCATGACCAACACGGCACAAATGGCCCTGCGCCGCATCATGGAAAAATATACAACCAATACTCGCTTCTGCATCATCGCCAACTACGCACACAAACTCTCACCTGCGCTGCTCTCGCGCTGCACACGTTTTCGCTTCAGCCCGCTGAAGGAGGCAGATATCAAACTACTGGTGGACAAAGTGGTAGAGGAGGAGGGTGTCAAAATCCGGCCCGAGGCTGTCGAGGCATTAGTCAAGCTAAGCAAAGGTGATATGCGTCGAGCACTAAATGTGCTACAGGCGTGCCACGCATCAAGTAAGTTAAAGTCCAGGTTGATATGGCGTATTACAGATGCGTATAGAGCGTCCGACATTGGAAGCAAATATAGGGTCATGTCATGGCACCTCTTTCGCACAGTTATGGATAGTACGTAATCCAGATTATACTGACGGCTTTTGTCTGTTGCCTCTTTTCACAGGTGCCCCTCTTCAGCCACGCGGCGGCCCCAAAATTGCCGAAAAGGATATTGAACGCGAATTGATCACTACCGACACAATCTACACATGCATAGCAGCACCACCACCCAACGCAATTCGCGAGATTGTTGATACACTGCTCGGCACAGCCGATGTGACGGCATGCCTAACCACTATCAACGCCATCAAAACGACGCAAGGCCTAGCACTAGCCGACATTGTCACGGCACTGGCTGACGAGCTGACTAAGCTGGAGGTAGCTCCCGAGGCTATGATTACGTGGCTGGATGGACTAGCAGACGTTGAGTACCGTATTGCCGGCGGTGCGAACGAGGCGATCCAGACAGGTGCCTTGGTCGGTGTGATTCGCAGCGGAGTTGAGCTTTCAGGGCGGTGAGCCTAATAGGGGGCGGGAGATGCATCCATGAAGGACAGGGGAAAACAAGAGATAACGAACAGGGGGTGTTCGTCGCTTGGACGTGGAATATTTACAGCATTAGGATTTCTTATTCCTCGTGTTTACTGAACTGCGTATATGGCAATGCAATCTTGGTTATGCTAATACGATATGAAATGCATAGAATACTTACCACGTTGCAATATGAATAAGGGGAATTCCAATCGAGTCACAAATCCACATAATGCCAAGAAAGACAGCAAACAACAGGACAAACCGGGTGCGCCGTGCACCGACAATAATGCGTTAGCTTCTATCCTGACCCCAGTCTACTAGCATTGAGGCAGAATACAGAGCCCTGAGGCCAGGCCGGGGAGAACGAAGAATGCTAGAGAACGAGTCAAGCGGAGAATCGATGGCAAGGAGGAATCCACAGCCAAGAAGCCACAGCCAACAAGAAGCTAGAACAAAAGCACGGACAGCGAAGTAAGGCCTTGCTATGATTCAGGATTTCAGGGACGTAGGAGGATGGAGGTGATCAGAGGATGATCCCACAAAGTAGAAATCGATAGGTTTCTGGACTAGGTCGGTTAGGTCTGGGTCTATAAGGCTGTCTGTCCTACACGCTGGCTGGCTTTCCAGCTCGCTGCGATGGCACGCGTTGCGGGTTTTAGGAAAAGGGAAGCCACAAAGACCTTTGTTCTTGGATGATGTAGTGGTAGAAAGGTGTGGGACTTTTGAAGATGGTGATTGGAGGATGTTTTTGTGTGCAAAGGGAAAGTCAGGTCTCTCATCATGCAATATATCTCTAAAGGACCGTTTTGGAGCCCCTTTCCTATGCCTGAACGAGCAGTACCTCTTGCAACTTCTTTCAACTGAGTGGTTGTCTTAGATTTCAGGGAGTATTGTAGTGTTGCTTTTCATTTATTCCCTTTCAACATGCAGAACATACGGAACACAAGGAATGAGGAATGAGGAATAAGGAATAAGAAATAAGAAATAAAAGATGGACATAAAATAAAGATAATTAACACAGGGAATTCCTAGACTTCTGTGATCTGCGGCTTATTCCCCCTTCTACTCGACCTTCCCCTTCCCCTATCCCAAGAAGCACTGATCTCCATATAGATAAGGTCTGAGGCAAGAGGGTAAACTGCCAATGTTCTGAGTCGTGTTTCCTTTGAATTCTACGTTGATTCCTCACTTGGCACGGCCAGTGTCAACAGACATTGTCATTTTGGCATTTGGCTGTGTTATCGTCTCGCTTGTCCGTTCTCTCAAATCCAAGCTCGATCTCAAATAACAGGCTCTTGTACACATATGTAGCCAACTTGATCTGCAAATAGCAAGATATACATAGGCATGCACTGGTGCTGCTGGCTCAGCGCAAGTGAGTGATGTGGCGGTGTATTCACAGGAGAGCTGTGTTCGTCCAAGTGAAGGTATTGTGCTATGTCATCAATTGATTGTTCGCTTTGTGGGATGGGATCACCGATCTTTTGGGTACAGAATGGGTGCAAGTTCGCTGAGAAACCATACAATACAGCATGGATGGTGGTATAAAGGCCCTGGGGCCTCTGTCTTCCCTTCCATCCCTTCCCTTCCCTTCCAATCGTCTAACGTTAATCATCGGAAAGTCCCAGGCGGAGGCCTAGAGCCTCCTCTACTGGAGTCTCGTCTGCTATCTAGCGTATGCCAGTCAATATTGGAAACGTAGATCAAACCCGGCCATATCTCTTTGGACGGGAAATTTAAGGCCCCCTTGCAAGGAGAGGGTATATGGTTTGTAGTGTTTCATATTCTTGAACAAGAGGCTGTATTGAGCTTCACTGCTGGGTAGGTCAATGCAGCGCAACATCTGGTGTGCTGTAGTTTTGCTACCTGCTATATGTCATTATAGAATGCAGGTCAGGGCAACGTTGCAGGTATCCCACAATCAGGCCATGACTCGCCTTTCCCGCATCGCTACAGTATTCTGTCCAAGATATTTCTTAAATCCGTGGCGATCTACTCAGCCCCGATCTACTCACCGGCGGCAACGGCAGAGACGGCGGAGGAGGTAAAAGAAGCAAAAACAGGTTAGTCTCAGACAAAATACAACGCTCCGACACCACCCACCTATGTCTTTGCATTCTTTGATCTTGTCTCCTCCCTTTCGTCCTGGCTGCTGCGATTTTTTCTTCATGGCCTATGTCTCTGCCAACCTGTGCCGTCGCGTAATCCAACCCAACCCAGACGCCCCGTTGTCTTTGCTCTTGGCCTGCGGAACTCGAACTGATGCAGCTCAACGTAAACATGAAGAGAAATTGAAACGACAGTCTGACAGCAACCTTGCCACATAAGTAGCGGTTGTTCGTTTCGTGCCTTGACTCTGAGTCTATGCAGGCATTTTTTCCCTTTTTTTTTTTTTTTTTTTTTTTGTTTATCGCTTGTCTCGTTTACCATGCTCTTATTATTCCTATTTTGTCCTGTAATATGTGATAACCCTAGGGTAGCCCTACACATACAGGCGGTCTGAAAAGAAAACGACAAGAAATCGCTAGCACTCACATAGCAGCATATTATCTCTCTCTCTCTCTCTCTCTGCATGCATGCATACAAAACACGAGACAAAAGGAGGAGATGGGTACTACTGAGAAGATGGGACGGACCATGCTTGGTCAGGTTACATGCTGTTGCTGATCCTTTTCTTCTGTTTTCAGGGGCTCGCTTTGGTCCTTTCCTCTCTTCTTCGCTGCTTGCTGCTTTGCTTTGTTGTTCGTTATGTTCTTGATGTTCAAAGCCTCTCCCGCTAGACAACGCCTCTATTAAAACGTGTTTTGTGATACTACAAGCTAGCAGAGACTAGCAGCTAGTGCTGCAGCTATGTCTTGCTTCAGGCTTCACGCCTACTGTAGAGTCTTGCTTTCAAGGCATAACCCCACTATTTGCCGCTGCATGCCCCCCTCCCCATGCCCTATTTCAACTGTACCTGCTCCGTCGCGCTCAGGGTTGACTGGCTATTCTTTTTTTGTTCTAGAGCCGGCCTATACGAGCAGCCGGATTGTCTTCTTTTCCACAGTCCCCCTGCTAGAGGGTGCACGGAAGCAAATAAGCTGTTCCGTTTTTGCCTCGTTTTTATTGTGCCTTTTGTGCTTGTTTTTCTGGTTCTTGCCGCTTTCAAATTTCGTGAAATTGTGTTTGTGGCCTCTTCTCCTTCCTGTTCTGCTCAGTTATGCCCTCAATAATGCCTGTAGACCGCCTTCGTCAATCACCAACTTGGCCCTGACCCAGCCGGCAGAAAAAAAAGAAAAGGTACAAGGCTTTCTGTACTGGATGTTTGTAGATAACTACCCACCCTCTTTTTCCCAACTCCGATTTTCCGCACGATTTACTTATTGCGCTTCTTTTTCCTTGCTTCTCCGATCTGTTCTCAGATCCACGCCCCTTGTTTTGAATGTATGGGGCCCTTGCACAGCTCTCATTCTCCATGGCCGCTTTTTGTTGTCTGGCTATTTTGGGACGTTAATTTCCCCTGTCTTTTCCCCTGCCCTGCTAGCGTTTAGCTGTGCTTTCCCCTATCTTCTCTCTTTCTCTTTTACATCCCATCCCAAGACTGGGTGTGGAAAGACTGGGGCTTTGGAAAGCTAAAACTAAGCTATAAGACGAAAGTGAACCGACCTCTAGAATGAGCTTGGTCTTTTGATTTCTACTTTAATCTGCGTGCTTCTATTCTTCATCGTCTTTCCTGTTCTTCGATCTTTCTTTTCTCCACCTTCTTTTGCTTGGTGTTGTGCGTGTTGCAAACACTTTGGTCATTCTCGTTGTCCTATTTTTCTTTTGCCTTTTATTTTTTATATATTTATTTTTTTCGGTATATACACTGGGGTCGTTTTCCATACTAGATTTTTCCTCCTCTTCCTTCGTTGCCTACGACTTCTTTGGATCATTGAATACTTTTCACCATGGGCCTATCAGCGGATAGCCTTCCGGCTATGCCACGCACCGTTCTCCTGATGCTTTCTCGGAGAAGAGTCATGGTTATGGTTTTGCTGGTTATAATGCTTATGGGATTCACTCTCGCTCCTAACAGCTTTATCCCTAGCAACCTTGCCGAGAGCTCTGCTGCCGCACCAGCTCACCAGCAACCACAAGACGGAACTCCCGAAAACCACCCGACCCACGAGCAAAAGCCCCAGGCCACTAATGGAGGCCACAATGGTGCTAACCATGCTACATCTGCTGCCGCCGCTAGTTCTGTCGCTACCGAGAGTGCGCTCATTCCCCAGAACCTAGACCAGCCGGCGCGTCGTCTGGACCCCATCTGTGACCACTTCCCCGATACTAGCAATATCCTCATCATCATGAAGACGGGTGCCACTGAATCCTTCAGCCGAATTCCTACCCAGTTGCTGACTGTGCTCCGCTGCATTCCCGAGTACTTCATCTACTCCGATATGGAGCAGACCATTTCGGGATTTCATGTTCGTAATGCCCTGGATACTGTTCTGCAAGAAGCCATAGACGAAAACCCCGACTTCGATCTGTACCGCCGCCAGCAGCAATGTGTCATTGATCAGGACACATGCAACGCCGACCAGAGCGGCAGTCACAACGGTGCATCTGATGGTTGGAACCTCGACAAGTACAAGAATATTCACATTGCCGAAAAGGTCTGGGCTATGCGTCCCAACTACGATTGGTACATGACCATTGACGCCGACACCTACGTTATGTGGCCTACCCTGATGCAGTGGCTCAAGACATTGGATCCCAAGCGTCCTCAGTACCTGGGCAATGTCGCTCTGCTCGGCAGCTTCCCATTCGGCCACGGCGGTAGTGGCTACCTGATGTCCAAGGCTGCTATGGAGGAATTTGTCGGAAAGCATCCCGGTGTCGCCAATGCCTATGACGTGCCCGTCAAGTCTGTGTGCTGCGGTGATTACATGTTTGCGCAGTCGGTCAAGGACAAGACTGGTCTTGATATTCAGCAGATGGTAAGCTCTTTTTTCCAACCCCCTCCTTTTCCTATACTTTCTACCGCTGTCTCCGGCATTTCAAATACTGGGACTTCAAAAGCAATGTCGAGTGAATTTTACTAACAGCTTTCTAGTGGCCTACCATCAATGGCGACAAGCCTTACACCATGGCCTTCAGCAGATCGCAGTGGTGCCACCCCATTGTTACCATGCACCATATGAACAGTGAGGAGGTTGCCACCTTCTGGGACTTTGAGAGCTCTCAGTACAATACTACCGACGACGTCAAGAACAAGCCTATGCTCATTAAGGACATCTACACCAAGTTTGTCGCTCCTCGAGTCAAGGAGCGCATCGACGTTTGGGACAACATGAGTGATGATATTATGCTGTTTGATAAGGATGATGAGCGCACTCACAAGTGGCAGGACTGGGAAATCAGCCGCATCCCGAAGGATGAGGATATGACTCCCACCCTTCGCGAAGCCTACCACTCGGTCGAGAATTGCAAGGCAGCTTGCGACAGCTTCAACGACTGCTTCCAGTGGCGTTTCCACAACGGCTTGTGCTCATTCTCGCGCTCATTCCGACTGGGCCGGCCACACCATGACGACGACCAAGGTCGATGGGTCAGTGGCTGGAACTTGTCACGCATCCAGGAATTCATCGACAGCGAAGGTGAATGCACATCCATCCACTGGCCGTCACCGTCCTTTTAAGCCTAGGACAGGTGATGGAGTTAATGTCGCGAAACATCATATGATATAAGAGAAGGCTTGGTAGAGTGAGGAACTGCGTAGGGGTGGGTGGAGGTGGTTATGTTCATGTTTTTATTTTTTATTCCGTGATTTGTATAGCATCTATGTTGGATCTCGAGACCAACTGGGGACTGGCGAACCTGGCGTTGATCTACTTGTTTTGTTACTGTTTATTTTACTTCTTCCCCACACATCTTCGTTACGTCGTGTTGCCTTTTTCATTGGATGAAGACATGTGGCAAAACTTTTGCTTTCTTTTTTATATTATCGCTTGACGACGGGAATGTACAATGTATGCCCAGAATTCCTATTTCACGTAGAACATGGTTATCCTATCACTTTTCATCGTTTCTTGTTCTATTTATTTCAGTGTCTTGTGCCGTTTTCGATGCGTCCTCGCACTGCATCGGTAGTGGAAGCGGAGGCCTCGCTGAGATCGGGTGGGGGTAAAAGCTAGGTGAGGCGAGGTAACCTCATGTGCGTGTGGCCCTGTAAGAGGGCGGAGTTTGTGTTTTGCTGCTGTGTATGCATACGCCAGGTGATAAAATCGATGAAGGATGGCAAGAACCCAGGGACATGCGCCAAGTCACATCCGAAAGAAATAGGACATCGCCCGGGTGCAGCTTTGCCAATTGCACTGGGGAGGTGCTGTTTGCCGGACGAATATATAGAGAACGCGGCGAGAACAGTACTAGAAAAGAAGTGTGTGGAGGGCAGAGTGCATACTATAAGCCGGGTTTTGTGCTGCTGCTGCTGTTGCTTCTGCTGCTGCTGTTCTGTGGATTGTTACGCAAGTGTGCGTCGATTATGGTAGTAATGGTGTGTTGTGCCATGCTAAGAATCACGTCAAAAATGCACAGAATCTATATGCAATGCGAGAGAATAGAACGGGAGACAAGCAGCCAAAGAGGTAAGCACCAGTTGAGGTTGATAGATTGATAGGTTGAAGGTAAGTTGTGATATTAATGTTACACGGGCCGGGGGGTTGGCCCTTGTGTTACTTCAGATTTATTAGGAAGGGTCAACCAACAAGCATTAGATAATGCAGCCTGGCCTTTCTTAAGGAGTGGAAGCAAGGTAATACAGGAAGTTTGTTGTTGTAATGCTGAGGTGACTTCTTGGGATAAGCGGGGGAAAGTAAAAAGAAAATATGCGATGGGAGAACAACATGGGTTGTTGCTGGGAAATGGCTAAGACGGTCCAAGCTAAAACAAAAAAAATAAAATAGTTACGTATTAACATGGTGCGGAACATCGGAAGATTAGATACTGGGAACGGGTGACGGAGGGCAAGGAAAACAATGGCCGGGAAGCCGAGGCAAAGAAAAAAAAAAGGCAACCAGATTTAACAACATGCAGACGTGCGATTAGATATGCAGGAGGAAGGGTCGGCATGAGGGGGAGGACAGAGGGGTGTGTTGAATGTTGGGTAAATTACCAAGCTGACCTGGTCTTGGCCCTCGCCTTAGCTAGGCTGTAATGAAAATAGAGCCAAGCCACTGAAGACAGACACAATCAGGCAGCAGACAGGCAGCAGTAGTAAGAGGCGAAAAGGGTCAGGTCTTGGGAAATTGCTTGGCTGTGTTTTGGCTTTTTCCATGTCTGGGCGACAATCAGGATATTTGGAATTAACAAGATGTTGATATTCCAGCTCTCCGCCCCTTCTTTACTGTTCTTTCATGTTTTCTTTGTAGATCTGATCTGTCTTGCCATGTCTTCTCCTATTCACTCCGCTATTGCAGTAATGAAGAACTGAGAGAAAAGGACAGGCGCTTGAGTAACAGGCTGCTTCTCAGCTCTCAGACTCCCCCACCTCAACACGAAGGGGAAAAAAAAGAAATATAAATAAAGAGTCGGGATGAGAAAATAGGCATGGTAGAAGACATTTACACAGCCTGCTTTGCTGTCCTGACCTGACCTGACCTGACCTGCCTGTCTTGTTCTTGTCCCGTATGGCCTTGGCCTAGCCATAATCCTTGGCCTTTGGCCCCCGACCACCACTACATTCCCTGCGTCATTCCAATAGCAAAGAGGGACTTACACAGACGGACAAGGAATAAGCAAAAAAAGAGACGCAACAATGAACAAGGAAGCATGATTATGATGGGCTGCCTCTTTTGTCATTCAAGACAATACTCGGCAAAATAATAGCGATAGACCGTACGATGCGGTCTTGCTGTTGCTGGTATTTCCGACAGCCTGGATTAGACTTCCCCTTTCTCCTCTCACCCTATACCTACCCTCTACAATCGAAACGATGTCATAAAAACCTCAGCATTGAGTCGAGCCTTTCATTTTTGGTCCGTCTTCTTCGTGGTTCTTGTGTTCTTCCTGCTCACTATCGTCCTGTCCCCCTCTTTCACCAAGGCCCAGAGATCAATGAAGCCTGGGCCATTGAATTTGCTCACGCCGGCCTTTCTTGCACCCCTCCCCTCCCTCCCCTCCCAAAGCAAGAATCCAGCGGCTCAGCACTGCCTCACTCAGCCAAGAAAAAAAAAAAGAGCGTGAGAGAAAAGAGTTAAGCTTTCGCATAGAGTGGATACACTAGCCAATATTGCACTGGGTAGCATGTTAAAGGAGCAGTGCCGCCAAGACAGTGTGAGAGCGTAGATGTTAAAGAAGGGTTAGGCCAATAAACGTAGTAGGGTTTCTTGATTCGGCAATTATTCCTGCAGTTGCCTTTTTTTTCTTTTCTTTTCGTACTCGTCATCCTACTTGCTGTCTCTGGCAAGGTGAACGCGATAAAAGCTCATTGCAGTTTCCCTCCTTGAACTTGAAGAAAACCAAAAGAACAACCAGAAGAATTCTGCTAGGAAGGAACGAATAAAAATCAGAGGAAAGCTGAGGCAAAAGACAGAAAGAACGCCGATCCGTGCCTGCTTGTTTCTTTCTTCGGCAAGTAACTGCCTTTTTATTCCCTCTTTCTTCTCTTCTCTCCCTCCCCTTTCCTGGCCTCCCTCTATATTTCCTTGATCTTGTCTCGCTTTGTGACTCTGTGACTTCTTTCGGGATCGGTCAGCGGCAGATTGAGAATGGTAGGGGCGAAGACAGAGCAGCAGGGAAGGAAACAGAAATATGGGTGCCTGTAGGGTGGGCTCTAGCAAACACGAATAAAAATTAGAAAAAAAAGAACATGAAAGAAAGAAACACCCACCCACAAAGCTGGGACACGAGGGGTCCCAAAACTTTGACTCGACTTCATTGTCCACCTATTATTTTGCCCAATCTTTTTCTTTCTCTATACATGTCTTGTTTTGTATGTTGTTCCTGGCTGTGCCGTGTGCAAGCTTGTCAGTCAGCTCTTCTTCCTGCTCTCCGTCTTCCTTCTCTTCTCTCCTTCCTAATATTTTCTAATATACCTGCCGTGCCTTTTATGTTAATGGTATATGTGCATTCATGCTTCATGTTAGCTCTGCTCTAGCTCTAGCTCTAGCTCTTGCTGTGCCTTGCTGTGTTGTCCATCGTCGTTTGCCGTTTCCCTGTGCGTCGTTTCTTCCTCCGGTGATTCCCTTTGCCGTCGTCTTCATCTTACCCGTCTCTTCCTGACCACGAGGTTTCCTCTTCGTCCCCGTCTCCTTTTCTTCTGCCACTGTCTCTACTTGTTTCCTTCTTCTTGCTGCATTCCTTAGCTTCTTCTTGTACTTGTACTTCTTCCTACTGCTTCTAACAACCAAAGTCTTTCTCTTATACTTTTACATTTATTCAAGTTTTATCCAATTTCCTGCTGATTGTCTTTCATTATTCTAAAGCGTTTCCAGCACTTTATGGTCTTTTACTTCATCTATTACTTCTCATATTTCACTGT
>JAXHKN010000419.1:0-23604 GCA_038407165.1 Ceratocystis variospora | reverse complement strand
TGCATGTGCCATGTGTCATCTGCACGCTGCATGACTGATTCTGCATAGCGGCCTCTTGCCGGCTGTCTACCTGTCTATTTTTTTGTTTCCGACACTACCAACATCAGCACCAATAAGGGAAGCAGAATGTCGGCAATGTATTTGTGGGGGGAGGATTAAAAAAAAAAAGGACTAAAATGGAAACGAAATAACTATTTTTTTTTAATTTGTTCGTTTGTACATGTACGTATGTTTTCTCGTAGCTTCTTGATTCGGTCGTTCGTGGAATGTGGTCGAAGCTAATGGCAGAGAGAACGGGGAAGGAAAGAAGAAGAAGACAGGAAGGAAAGAGGGCGAATGAAGCGAAAATAAAATAAAATAAAATAAAATAAAATAAAAAGAAATAAATAAAAGGGTTGAATAAAAAAATAAAAAATAAAAAATAAAAATAAAAATAAAAATAAAAAAGAAATTAAATCAAGGGCAAAAGGAAGAGATTTGGCTGAATAAAGGATTTAGATCTCTGGCCTTCTTTGCGATGATAATTTATTTGTCATTTATTGCCCGTTTTTGTTTTACATGAAAGAGAGGCGGTAATACATGACAAAGCCAGATCAAAGGAACAGGGAACGAAGGAGCCATGGGCAAGACCGATGGGCTAGTCTGCCCCCATAGCAGTAAACCGGGGAGCTATTTCGCTCTGTCATCTTCTGCTTTCTTCAGCAGAGAAAAGAATGCCCTCTTCTCGACCTCCCCTCTCGCTTCTCAAAGCTCAGGCCAATTAAATGCAGCGCAAACCACCTACCTAGCTTGCTGCTCAACTGGAACTGCAGCAATCCCACCTCCCTACCCACATTGGCGAACTACATACATACTTGGCAAAAGCAGCGCCCCATCCTCTTGTTTACCTGCTGCTGGAGACATGCTGGGCGGGGCTGGCTGGCCGGCCAGATGGTCTTTCCGTCCAAGATTGCTGGAGCGCAGCATGGGCTATCGTGTCACATGTATCGACTGTGTATGTGGTGTTGCCCTCGGGGTTCCTTTTGACTATTCGTGGCTCTGGCCGATGCATGTCTGTTGCTATGCAGCACAACCCGACAACAGCACCACACAAGCAAGAGGGACGGGGCCGCAAAAGCTGGAGCTGGAGCTGGAGCTGGAACTGGAGCTGGCGCCGGAGCTGGCTTGGCTTGGCTACTATTTCTCTGCCTGCTGTCCTGGGAAGCCGTCGGTCACTTTCCTCCATCCATCCTAGAAAGCCTCGGTCCTGAGCAGAGAGAAGAAAAGCGGGGAGAGCATGTACCTGTTGTACATTATTATGTCTAGGTACCCAAGTACCCATGTATACGCCTAGTTAGTCGGCCTACACCTCACAGACCAAACCTCCCCTCTAGCGTAGCATCAGTGCCACCTGCACGTCTTCGAACCTACTCTTCGCCCACAGCACGTACGCACGATAAAACACATTCCCTACAAGGCCCCTAGAATCTGCATAGTCAGCCTGCAGCAGAGCCCTTCCTGCAAAAACTCGGAAGAGACTTCCCTCTAGAAGCCGCAAAAAAGAAATACCGACAGTCGGGAGAATGCACAAAGGACAGGCCGTGGTGGCCTCGGGCTGGGCCAACCAATGGCTCCGCTTGTCGAACGCTACCCAAGCACGTATGCATACGGCATATATAAATGTGCGTTCCCGTGCTATACATAAACCTGCCTAGACATGTACATGGTTTACGTGATTTGCTATGCACGAAACTTTGAGACTCAGGCCTAGACCCTGAGCAAAGCCCCAGGGGGGGAGTGGTTACATGGCTTGCTGTCTTGGTTAGTCTTGTCAAGCTCAGGTCGGTCTGGTCTCGCCCACTCAGCTATTTGGAATTACACAACAAAGCACAGAGACAAAGAGAAAACAGAAAACAGAGACGCAGGAAACAATGGAGAAAAAAGCTGAAACGCACCTAGACTAACACATCTTTGTGCATACAACGTATAAAACGGAATTGCTCGTTGGCCAAGTCATGGATAAGCAAGCCCCTCCTCCCCTCTCCAATTACATAACACAAGTATATTGCAGAGTCTTTCCTTTTTGCCTTCTCGCTCGCCGTTCTGCTGCTCTCCAAGCAAACCAAGCAAATATCTTGAGCAATCGAGTCAATTCGATAGGCGCCAGACCCGTCGATCGCCCAACGGAATGGCGCCCTGTTTTCGGCACACATCCGAAAGAGGGGAAAGTCAAGAGAACACTGCAACAGCACAGCACTACTCCTCCAAACAAGCCCCACCATTCCTATGCGAGAAAAAAAGAGACCCCCTCTAACCCCCACTAGAGCCCCCTACGGGTACCAATCCACTCTAGGTCACTTGTCCCCTCTCCGCCCCTGTAGCCCACTGCCAGCCGCCTGGAAATCCCGCTTGAGCCCTTGCCCTCTTCCCTTGAAAGAAGTGTACTCGGATCATCGCTAACCTTACATTCGCTGCTAGCTATCTTGTGATTAAACAAACCACTTCCTCTTTTCTCTCCCCTCCTTCGCCTTAAGCAATCTGTAACCCGGTGTCTGACGAGGCGGCTTGGCTCTAACTTGCGTATGCATTGATATTCATTACCATGCTTCCATTCACTACTAACTGTCTGTAAATATCCTACACCAGCCCTTTCTTCCCAATCTCACACCACCACCCGCTCCGGGTTCACCCTGCCCTGCACAAATTCCAAAACATTCAGCTGACACACCCGCTGGTAGTTCTCTACCGTGTCTAGTGAGCACCACGCCGTGTGTGGTGAGAGCACTAGATTCAGTCCCTCGTCCTGTCGGCCTACCAGCACCGAGTTTTCAGGCCCCGCTGGTTCCACCATAAACACATCCACACCCGCACCAGAAATTTCTCTATTGCGCAGGGCATCCAACAATGCCTGCTCATCGACAACTCGCCCGCGTGACAGATTAACCAGGACCGCATCGGGCCGCATAGCCGCAAATTCCTTTGCCCCGAGCAGTCCTTCGGTTTCCGCCGTACGCGGGCAGCATAGCACGAGGACCGTGGCCTCGGCTAGCGCCTGCTCGAAGCTGATACGTCCGCTGTCCGCTGTCGGCACTACACCCTTACGCGCGACAATGCGCACCGTTGTGCCGAGGGCCTCGAAGCGCGCCTGCACGGCCTTGCCAACAGCGCCGTAGCCGACGATGGCCACGACTTCCTGGGATAGTGTGCGAGGCGGCTGCGTAGCATCGTGGGTGTACATGGTTTTTACCAGAGCGCCGGTGCGGACCCATTCATTCTGGTGAAGCTTATGCATGAACGGCACAAAGGCACGGCGTACGGCAAAGTACGTAGCAAGCGCGTGCTCGGCCACAGTGTTGGTGTTACAGTTGGGCGAATTGAGCACAGTGATGCCACGGGCGGCGCAGGCCTTGAGGTCGACCTGGTCAGTGCCCGAGGAGATGGTGGCAATCATGCGTAACCGCGGTGAATTAGCCTCTGCGAGAGCCTCAGCCGTAAAGGGTGCTACAATAGTAATTGCAATGTCGGCATCGCGGATGCGCTCAGCAACCTCTTCGGGCGTCGACCGCTCGTATGTCGTTAACGTGAACGTGTAACCCTCGGGTACGCTCAGCGGGGGGATGCTGCAATAGTTGCTTTCGACAGCGACGATGTTAAGGTGCTTTGGTAAGGGTTGAGCTGCCATGGTGAATGTGAGAAAAATGCTAGAACAAGACTAGAGCAGAGAAAAAAGACACAGCCGAGCTGGAAGTGCGTTCCGTTCTATGAAGCCTGCAGAAGGGCAAGAACCGAGGACGACACCGAGCGGAATAGACGACAAGCCTGCCTGTAGATATACTTATCTTATGCCTATCTTATCACAGCATTGTTACTCGCTCTTGACCCGCCGCCGCCCCACCGAGGTTCACAACAAAACCGGGGCAGATGCATAGCCAAGGCAAAAAGAAAAATCTATTCTGGCTAGCCCAAAGGCCGAAAAAACTCAACAGGGCATGAAATTAAACAAGACAAATAGGAGCAGAAAAAAAAGGACCTTGTCGGCGGAAGGGCGTGATGCCTGATGCACAGGCAGATTGATAAGCGCTAGAATAAAGTATAACGTGTGATGGAGCGCACTCGACGGACAGGCGATGGTGACGTCAAGGCTAACTAACTCTATTTCTTATCTTCGCTGCAGCCTTCCTCGCGCTAGATAGATGTATATTAAAGTATGCTAAGCCATCAGCCTCAGCCTCACTATATCTTCATCCAGTCGATATTAGAAGCGGAGCAGAGCAACACTCAAAGCATTAAAATACAATAAAAATAAGAAAGCTGCTAAACTAGAGCCCCGTGAAGACCGGTAGAAGCTTATCTTCTTCACTTCGCAGTTGCTTGACAAGCTATTATTCTGCCGACTGTTCTCCGGCTGTTTTTGTCATCATCATTGTCTTGGTCTGTCTGGCTCTTCGCAGATACGCCACCTTTTGCCACAATCGAGCCTCAATTTAGCATCGCCTTGCATCTCGCAAGCTTCAACCTGCTTCTAAATCTTCCCCCTCCCCTTTCTCAAGTCTATTGTCTATTACACCAAAATCCTATACCCACCATGTCTAACCAAAAGAAAAACATCGTCATTGTCGGTACGCCCTTCTTGTCTACCTGGACCCACTAAATTGTGCCAACAACCCCGCAGGCTAACCAACTCTAAATCAACTGCTGTGGCGTCCCTTGCGTAGGCGGCGGCATCATTGGCTGCACAACGGCCTACTTCCTTACTCGCCACGCCAAATACGACCCAGCGTTACACTCCATCACAATCCTAGAAGCCAGCGCCGTTGCAGCTGGCTCTTCAGGTCGCGCCGGCGGCCTGCTAGCCGAGTGGGCTTACCCTGAATGCATCACCCAGCTGTCCTTTGATCTACACGCTCGTCTAGCCCAAACTCATGCGGGCGCCCAAAAATGGGGCTACCGCGGCGTCTCATGTGGCACAGTGCGTGCGCGCGTAACCCCCGAGATGGCCGCGCTGCAGGAAGCGCAGGATAGCGGCAACGCATCCACTACGCCGCCGGCCATTGCATTGCCTGCCGAAGAGGCTGCCGAAACAGGCGGTGTAGCATGGAACAAACTGCCCAAGCAGGACGACAGAGCACGATCAAAACTCGCGCCCGAAAACTTTCCGGCCGACCTCGACTATATCGATTCCGAGACTGTCACATGGTGGGATGCCATGGACGGCAAGACCGCGCAGGTCCACCCGCTCCATTTCACAACTGCTATGGCTGAGCTAGTGACAGCCGCCGGTGTCACTATCTTGGTTCAGGCGCAAGCAACAAAACTTGTCAAGAATGAAGCCAATGACCGCGTCATAGCCGTTGAGTACCGTGAGCGAAACAGCGATAAAACAAAGGTTCTTGCTGATGTTACTGATGTCGTTGTCGCCGCTGGCCCCTGGACAAAAACCCTACTCCCCGCTGCACAAATAACGAGTGTGCGCGCACACAGTGTCGTCTACGAAGCTACTGTCGCTCCATACGCAGTGTTCACTGGCATCACTCTTCCGGCCAAGTGGGTTCCGGCGCATCGCCGCGCAGCGGGGCAGCGAAGAAAGCACCAGCGCACAGTGGATCCAGAAGTGTATGCACGGCCGTTTGGCGAAGTGTATGCATGTGGTAGGTTCTAACCCCTTCAAACGCTCTACAACCCTAATTCGATACATCTCCACAACTAACGTCGTGCACGCAGGTGAAACCGACTCTTCCATCCCACTTCCTGACTTTGCAGACCAGGTGCAGGTCGACAGCGGCCAATGTGATGACATTACCGCTTATGTCGGACTGATTTCGCCGTCGCTGCGCCGCGCTCCTATCAAGGTCAAGCAAGCTTGCTACCTGCCACAGCACACGCCGTACAATGGCGATACAAACCCGCTAGTAGGCCCAACTAAGACTGGAGGGCTTTATGTCGCTGCTGGACATACATGCTGGGGCATCCAGAACGGTCCAGCAACCGGGTGTATTATGGCAGAGTATATCCTTGATGGCAAAGTAACATGTGCAGACGTCACTCAGCTAGATCCAAGAAGATATAGTATTTGATAATAGGCAGGCAGCTACATGATTAGTCTTCAACTACGCCATAATGCGAATCAAAAGGAACCCAAGTTTGGTCACGTCAAGCTACGCAATCCAAGTGTTTGCAAACATGCATTTTATATCCTAATTCTGACCCTAAAGATTGTATGTTGACTGTTTGGCTTGACCTCACTTGCGCTTTTTGGCGACAGACTTGTCAGCACCGGTAGCCTTTGCCGTACTCTCAGCCATACTTTTGTCCTCGATCCCGACAGGGCCATCCTTCTTTTCGGTGGCAGTAGCAGTAGACTCGTCGTTCTCGTCGTCGCCGCCCTGGCCAAACTCGTTGACACGGGTGTAGTCCACGCGATAGGCCCAACGCTGGTAGAGATATATAAAAAAGATGACATCATCGCGGAAGGTGGCCAGTCGGTGCAAAAAGGGCATTTTGATGGCGAAGGCGAACAGGTCGTCAATAAAGGTATTAAAGAACTTGTACATCATGGCCTTGCCAGGCATGTGGGCGACGCTCTTGAGGCGGTAATTAATGTACAGGCTGGGGACCATGAGAAGGAATCCGTAGGCATAGACGGAACCTACAAGAGTAGCGATGATGTATGAGTACCACGACTTGTGTGAATCGTAGACGAGTGAGTAGGCAGCATAGGCCAGCAGCAGTGGTACGCCAGCCATATACATGTAGTTGAAGGCAATCTGATCGTATTCTTTGGTTTTCTCTTCGGTCTCGGATAACACACTCTTGTCCTCAAAAGCAATGCGGTAGGGTAGCCAGCCTGTGGGACCGGCGGGCTGGATAACTACGTTGACAACAGTGGTAATCTTCCATAGCTCAATGATAATGCCCACAACCTGCGAGCCGAGAATCATCCAGCTAGTGGTTTGCGAGTTGTCAATGAGGTAGAGTAAGATAACGGTCTGCATGAAGACGTTGGCAAGAATGGAGCGTACCGAAATGCCGACGTTGTCCTTTTTCTTGCGGTAGTGTGCAATGTCAGATCCAAAGGCGAGCGTCTCAAGAATCATATGTGCAATAGACACGAGCACTGTGATGCCTAGGAGAACCGGGTTGTTGTCAAGAAGCACATTCTTGATCATTTCGATTTCCGTACCATCGCCACCACCGGGCGCTGTTTGGCCCCACGCCGAACGACGAAGGGTCTCTTTATTGCTGATCTCAATGGACGAGATGGCTTTGAACTTCCATGAGGCAATGTTGTTGAGATTTATGTGGATGGGCAGTGTAGTGACGGTTTCGTTGACGACATTCATGTGCTCAATGAGTTGCCAGAATTGGTTGACAAAGAGGACAGGATCTAGAAAGGGATGACGGCAGGTCAATACGCGAGTTTTTAACAAGAAAAAACCAAGGGCAACTTACAGTACCAACTGTTCTGGCCGCTACCATCACGGGCGCCCGTAGACTCTAGAACTGTAAAAGCACGGGCGGAGAAATGCGCTTGGGCGTAGTCCATAATGCCCAAGTCAGGAACAAACTCGAATGAGACATTCGGGTGGTAGTACGAAGCAATTATCGGGCCCTGTTTACGCCGCTCCTCCTCAGCCAGTAGCTCTTCAGGTGTGGGAGGTGCATCGTCTAGGAGATTGCGCGTACGGGACTCGCGTTTTTTGGGCAAGTATTGAGTCAACGGGTAGGCGAAGTGGTAGGCCTCGGCGGGGCTGAAAGCCGGCTTGGTGGGGTCAATTTCGACTCCGGAGAGGCCGACATAGAAGTGGCCCCACAGAGTGCCGTTGTGCTGGACAGCACGAGGCACAGGGAATTCAGCGTCAATAACGCGGTGGTCGGAGTAATCGCCAAGATGAAAGGCAGACTCGTTGAGCGCAATAAACTCAGGCGGTATGCGATCCAACGGGGTGATAGCTGACGTAGGAGATACGGTTACCACGATGTCAAGCAGGCTGTCAGTTGGCCAGATAGGCGCAACTTTGCGTGGAACAGCAGCGTATTTTGCGCCCTCATCGAGGGTTGCAGGGCGTAGCTGATATGCGGGAATGGTGTCGAGGTTGCCAGGCACGTTGATGGTGCGACCAGAGGCGTCCTGGACTTGCACGGCGGACTGGCCTTTGTTAAAGAATTTACTAATACCAGCGTTGAGGGCAAAATAGAGTGAGCCACCAAGAAGAATCCGTTGAAATAGGGACATCTACAAGAGAATTGAAAATTAGTATGCGTATTGATAAGATGTAGTAGTATGGGTTAGCGTGCGTAGATAGAAAGAAACATACTCTGCCTTCAGCTCTCGCTGGAGCCGCCTCTGCTTCAGGCATGATTGGATGAAAAGCCGAGAATATACTCTAGATAGCCGTAGTTACGTTGTGGTTTATTTTATGAGAGTACAGCAAACAAAAATGTTAGTAGTATGACGCCGTGCAATAGGCGAATATTCGAATAACTGGCTGGACTGGGCATCAGAATAGATTGCAAAGTCCAAGTAACCAAGTATTAAGCTTCAGCCACACGTACCGTAGTACGACGCCACATTCTCGGAAAGTGTGGCGGAGGTGATAGTTCTGTGTAACTAAAGGCAAGAGGATGGCGTCTATGGCAGGAGTTAGTTACTTAAGCTGACCCAGATATTCTACAGTGGTCACTGCTTATGCGAAGCTTCATACGTACAAAATACACAAATAATTTAATGAACATATTTTTGTTGACATTGCACGAGTATACAAAATGCGGCTGCAGACATATCGCTCAGGGCTTCTAGAAAAGCAGCGTGTAGCCCAGCAGGGGAAAGAGATAAAGAGGTAGGAATAGAGAGAAAGGACCCCGCTTTGGAGGCGGTGCAGATATTCTTCAGAGCTTAAGCCAGACTGCGGCTGGGTTTAGTTGCAGCGCGATAGGCCATGGAATTACCATAAGCTTGCTATTGGATTCTAGAAGTATTTCCGGCCAAGGCAAGACAGGCGATCAGTGCTAGACTTCAATGGTAGCTCGGCGTTTGCTGGGTGCCATATGTTTGGTTGAGACCCATGGCACGGCATAGTGAGAGGTTAGGTATTGTAAGAACCATGGGTCGCCTGGAGTTTCCTAGTAGATCACATGGAGGTCCCAGGCGCGACAACGAAAAAAAAAAGGTGACGAAGGGGGGCGGGGGATGAGAAGGGAGGCTGTCTGGGCCCTGGTAGTAGAGGTGGGCTCCCTTGAAGATGCATGAACAACGGTGTGATTATTGAAAGAAGCCCCAAAGAAGTTCATAGAAAGGTCAATACGATCTATGCAGGATTAACACAGATTGTATGCATCATTTACATTTCATTTCAATGGGTTAAGCCGATGTCCTTGTAAGAAATGGTAAAATACCCGCTGCACTAGCACACGGGCCGGAGATGGCCAGGAAGCATGGACATCACGTGACCAGAGAGCTGAACCCGCAGCGTGGCCATGGAAGCCGTGGGTAAATTGAAGACAAACAAAGACACACAAAGAGCAAGAGAGGAAAGCCAAGTTCAGATTATCGCATCGCAATGCATCAAGGCCTGTCTGTGCATTGGTCTTCTGGCCTAAGCTTGGTAGTTGGCACGGGCTGATAACGAGGCTGGCCCTTTTTTGCTACAGTAGGCCTAACCTTTGTAGCCTGCGCACTAGTGATAAGTTGAACAGGATAGTGGCGAAGTCGGAGTGTTGACCGGAGCGGAGATGGGACCGAGCCACGTGGATAAAGGATGATATATCGGGGATGGGGAGGGGAAAGAGGTGTTTGTTAAATATTGCGAACGGCGGTTGGTTTCAGGAAGTAGGTGTGAGGCGAAAAAGGAAAGTGGCGATAGGGATGAGGGAAAACAGACAGACAAAGTACGATGGAGAGATAGAACGATAGTGAGGCGAACGTTAAGAAGAGATGAAGTTGCACAAACTACTGAGTTGTGTGGTGAGCTGTCACGTGATTAATATGATGTCAGTGATTAGTCATTGGAAAATCTTCGTGTGGTGCAAGTTTTTCATCACAGCCTCCAGGTGTTGATAAGCATTGCGTTGCGCTGCATAACATTGGAGGCGTTCCGACACACACACACACACACACAACTCCCGGTGAGCTTTTGTTTGTTCATTTTTCTATCCTCTGTGCTGACTAGTTTTTGGAGCCAATCTAAGCTGTTACCAGCGGGTTTGCTGTCTCTGTGTTTCCCCGAAATGCAGAAACCAGGAACAACAGGAACTGTGAACAACAATGCAGACAAGACAGGGACACAAAAATGGCGGGCCCCCTGAACTTGATTTAGCCCTGTTTCTAGGTCCTGGTATTAATTGGTATCAGGACGCGTCTGCCTACAAGAGCCGAGGTGATGCCCCCTGTTCTTTGGTAGCTGGATGGATGGATGTGTGGAGGATAAACTGAGTTTGAGCTCAGCTTATCACCAAAACGAGCAGTCGTTAAGCCAATGGCCGTGGCATTGCCGGCTAGTATTATTGTGTCTAGATTGGTGCATGCAGACTGCAGATTGCAAGTGCAGGTGCATATATGGATTTGCATGCAAGCTACAGACTGCATACACTGCATACACTGCTACGGTGATGCTGATGCTGATGCTGATGCTGATGCTGATGCTGATACTGATGCATAGCTGCTTGGGGGCTCGAGGGATTTGTTTCTGCTGTGCTACAGTGCTGTTTTCTCTGGTCGCTGGAGGACCATGACCTGCGCTCTCAAAGGGCCACAGCCGGGCCAGGCTAGGTCAGCCTTGACGGTTTTTGAGATGATGCCGCTTGAATTTAAAGCAAGCCATTTGATTGTAGCGACATGCAGCGCCATTACACAGCTTGCACAGCCAGCGAAAGCTAGAAGCAAAAGCAAAAACAAACAACGCCTTGCCCAGTTCATGGCCCCCCCTCGTTGTCTTCCTTGTCTTCCCTGTCTGGTCGGCCAATCCTTTGGTACGTATAGCACAACCCTGGTCTGTGCCCAGCCCATTCTTCCTGTTTTTCTGTCTCTTGTTCTCCGTTCTCGTGCCCTCCTACGCTTTTGCCTTTTGTCTTTTCTAGCTTCTGTGCTTTGCTCCTAGACACCAAACTTGGTCCATGCCCCTGTCTTGGGGCAGGCTGTACTGGGGGCTAAGATATGGACTTCGTGTCCTGCCTTTAACGAGCCTAGGGCCTTGGGCGGACTTGAATCTGTGTATGTCTGGCTTGCTTTGCTGCGCTATGCTCGACGGTGGTGGCTTTTTGCTTGCCCTAGCTTCCAACTTTTAGCTAACCAGGCTAAGGCTACGGGGCAGAAACTAGCAACGATATACTCACATCGCATCGTTCTGCTTGCGCACGCACGCGATTAGCCGGGGTTTGAGCATTCCCCTGTCCCCCAGATATAGCTGTATCTGTAACAGAAGCTATTATAGAGGAGGGTAGGGTGAGGAGTCTCGAAGAAACAGGCAATGAACAGGGGGTAAGAGCTAAGCCAAGCCTGGTAGGCTGCCTCTACAGGGGACCTTTCCCTGGAATATCAGGCACTACAGTGAATAGCAGCTAGGCTGTAGCTAGCAAGTTTCAAGGCTTCAGTGGGTGTTCTGACAATAAGCCGCCCCTCCTTGTCTTTAATATGCTCTCTCCTCTTTATATCCAGACGATGCCCCCCCCCTCCCCTCCTCATGAGTCCCCCTGCTAAGGTCGGCATTCTGTCTCGCACCACTTTTGTTTTGCTTCTATATTTATCCAGACGTCAAGTCAAAATCCATAACAACAACCACGTTCCCAGCCCAGAAACCAAAGCCCGCTTACCTATCTCACTTAACTCTCATTCATTCCTTCACAACCGTACACACGTTCTTTTTTTATCTCTGGTCTTTTTACCCGGCCAAATATTTGTGTTTTTTTTTATCCCGTCTTTCTCTCTACCTAGACCAGCATCTACGTTTTGCGACGACGTATGGACCCCTCCTCCCCTTCCCCCCTCGTCTCTCTCGCCCTGTCATTTAAGCAAAAGAATACCTACGATCGCAAATAAAAATCCATAGCGTAGGGGGATTGTCTCCCACTTGTCTCTCATTTACAAGGCTCATACGTCGAGATCTATGTCCGCTTCTCAGGCCGGACTGGCCTCTCCAAAAGCCTCACCGCAATCACATCACTGCTCTTCCACGCCAGCCACACCTACACCTACTACTGCCACCACGACGATTACTACGATCACTACGCCGGGGGCGGCCACCCCAAAACCCGCGCTCCGGCCACGCGGAAAACGGCCCGAGTCACGAGCCGACTCTCTTGGGTCCCTTGTCATTGGCGATAGTGCGAGCGACCAAGATCGATATGGCTCTGGCGGCATCTCCACAGAGACTTCCAGCTTGCACCATGATACGCCCGAGCAAGTGCGCGAGCGAGAGCTGCGCACAAAAACTCTTGGCTATTTTCTAGCTAAAGTGGCTCTGACGCTGGACGACGGCATCAAGATTTTTCACTTTGCCGACAAACGCAACTGGGGGCCCGATGAGTTTGAGCAACTCCGCGCCCTGGAACGATGCCTGGATGAGGCGCGCAGAGACTTTCAAGAGCTCCCAACCCTGCTAGATGGTACGAGTTACTATACGAACGATCGGACGCGTAAGTCAACCCTCTACCCACAATCTACTGTTGCTCTTGTACTTCCCTTTAGCATACTAACAATTCCAACTAGGCGCTTCACTGGTCGAGATTGCCATCCTCCACGACCGTCTTGAGGACCACATAGAAGTCTTTCGCATGTGGATACGCCATGGTGGTCCCATCAACCCTATGTGGATTAATGATACTAGAGCCATCCAACAAGACCTCCACAATTCGCAATGTCGTGCAGCCCGTCGCATTTTCGATACTAAGCAAGAATCAACTTCACGTTGTCTTGGTGCCTTTCTTGTCTATCGCCAGCAACGCGCATGGGTTGGCCGCCAGGACCCCCATGATCCTGCCTACCGCCGCCACTGCCTAAATGAAATCGCCGCCTGCAATACTGTTGGCCGCTTCGAGCGCTTTGGTGACTGTGATATAGCTTTTGTCTGCAACTTTTGCGATGGATACATCGTCTGGGACGACCTTGAGTCCATGCCCTCAACACTCAAGGCCAATGACATGGCTGTAGCCGCCGCTGTGGATCTGAGTGGAAGCTCTGGGACTGATTCAGATTCGGAACTGCCACAGCGTATTCATGACGAGTCTAATAGCTCACGTACATCGAACGCGTCACCACCCCCACCTAGTCATACTGGCAGCCAGAGCAGTCATGGCCACGACCACGACCACAGCAATGCCAACTATGGTTACACATACACAACTCATGGATATAGCTACAACCCCCAGTCCACCAGCAAAACCTCCAGCTCGAAACCTACCAACAGCCCTGATTTCGACACACCTTCCGAACTTCCCTATCCTGAATGGCAGGCCACTGGCTTTAGCGCAAGCGAACACCAGCAGAAGGACATCGTTTTTGCACCTGTGGCAATCGCCAGTCATGTACCACCTGTTGGCATGGAGTGGCGTGCAAGTCACCTGTGTCGTTTCTGTGATGAGACTTTTGACTCAGAGCAGAAGATTGCGCAGGGTAATGATGACATAGAGCCGTTTGCTACGGAAGAAGGGCCTGGCTTTGAGAGCGTAAAAGCTTTTGAGGAGCATTTGTTGTGGAACCATACGCCGTATACCATGGAGATGCCGGCAGTAGGGCTACCACGATTAACAGAAAGCTGTGCGGTGATGTAAAAAAATCCCATAGAGGCAGATGTATGTTGGCTTTGAGTTTATACTCTTGGGCGCCACCTTTTTGGAGTTTTCCTTTTCTTCTTTTCTTCTTTTTCTCATCATTTTCATTTCGGCTTCTTTCTCTTCTTGATTCCCCCATTTTTTCTTTTCTTTTCCTTGTTTTCCTCATTGTTATTCTCTTTTTAGACTTTTGGTGTTCATGTCCGGTTTACTTGGTCGCTCTTTGTCATGATAATCACGATTATTCTTTTTCTTCTTCTTTTTCTTCTACTTCTACCTCACTCCCTCCCTACCTGTTCTTTTTTTTTTCCCTTTACTGTATAATATGGACAATAAAACAGCTTCGGATTTCTTTCGTCCTTTCACTGCTTCTTACCTCATGTTAGTTCTTGTCCGTCTGCATTGCGACATGCCGTGTTGTGTCGACCAAGGCCACTGCTGTCTGGTGTCTGCTGTATGTAGAAAACCTCTAATAGACTAAACGAAAAAGACTTGATTGGGTATGCTGTATGTGATACGTAATGTGTATTGTGACAGGCGCCTGAAAAACAGAGAGGATAAAGACAAAAACGGACAATCCTTAAAAGAACCGTAGATAGATAAACAACAAGATGATGAAGCCTAGACCCGCAAACGGCCCGTACTGCTTCAACATGAGTTCCCAGTTGATGCGTACTGCTGCCTTGCGGTACTTTTTGCTGTCATCTCGCAAGCGGGAGCTTAGCTCACCCATCTTGTCGAGACTGTCGCCACGGTAGAGTAGATCCTCAATGTTCTTGTGCATGACCTTGGTGACGTCACGCAGCTCATCGTTGAGCTTATCGAGATTCTGCGATGCGCGCGCATCAGAGAACGTGTCGCGCGTGCGCGAGATAAACGTATCGAACTCCATGAAAGCATATGGCCGCAATGACGGCGAGAGCAGCTGGTGTGCGGGGTACGTCGTAGTGAACTCTCGCGCAATGTCGGCCAAGTACGTAAAGGCGAGTTTGCGCGGGTATGAGCGCGAGCAGATGGTGACGAACACAATTTCACTTTCAATAAGATAGCTATGGAGTAGGGAGGAGGAGAGTCAGCGGCTGGGCGACAAGGTAGTAGTAACAAGACTGGCTAGATGTGTTCCAACTAAAACAGACGCTTTACGTACTGGATACTCAAGTCGCCAGAGTCAATGCTCGCTTGCGCCTCCGAGTTGCGTGTCAGTTTGCGGAGTACCTGCTTGACTTGGTTCTTGACTTCGGTCAGTTGGCCAGCCGTGGCATCGTCGTCGACCGAGGCGCATAGCATGAGGCCTAGCAAGGAGAAGTCAATATAGAAGATACAGACAGTATAGCGGCCGTCAGCCCAGAAGTACGGATGGCTCACCGTCAAGGCGGGATATTTGTGTTGATCGAATCATAGTAGTAGGTTATAGTTATGAGGACAAAGAGCTATGGTCTAGGAAGGACACGTAGAAGGCCAAGACCAAGAGGCGCAAAACACGATAATCAGGCAGTGGATAAGGAAGGCGAAAAGTAAGCAAAACAGATGGCTAAAACAATGTAACAAGGGCAAAGGGGAAATAGTAGCCAAAAAATCAACAAAATAATACCAAGAATATGCAGAATCCACGCAAAAGTGTAAAGCTGAAGTCAATAGAAATTGAGCAGATGACAGGCTTCCTTTGTAGACAGACAGAGCCTCAAGGGGAAGATGGACCAGCCACAATGTGAGATGTGGGTACTTGGCCATAGCTTGACCCGAAATGTGGCGTTTGGCAGATACAAAGTGTGGCGCTCGATATAACGGTTAATGAATTCACGGGCGAATCTTCACGAAGAATTGCACAGCTACATAAGAGGATTGGGTTTTTTTCATCCTGCAGGCCTTCGATTAATCAGCGTTGTCTTTCTCTTTTGCATCCCTTTCGTTTATCGTACACATACATGTAGACTTCTATCTCATCCATATCGCCATGTCTCCCTCTTCCTCTCCTCCATCATCTCCGTCCCCCCCTCTCCCTTCACTAGGCCCCACGTCGGAAATCTCGCCTACCAAAGCTCTTCGAAAACGACCCGCCCAGCCTGAAGACGAACACTTGATCAACCTGTCCCGACGGCCGGCCAAGATGCGATCATTTCCACCCACAAAAGAGCCCCATTTAGCTCCCATATCCTCTGGCCCAATACCCTGCCCAATGCCCACAGATGAAATCCTGCATGAAAGCCCGCAGCCGACTCGCGCTCCTGCTCCTGCTCCCGCTTCCGCTCCCGCTCCCACCCCGTCTAAAGCCTCAAGAAGGACGCTCTCATCACCACCAAAGCCTCTCAAGCAATCTGCCAACCCTCCTACATCACGTCGATCGTCGGCTCGCCAGGCTATAAACCAGACCAAAATCGCCGTAGATTCCGCGCTTCAACATGCCGACCACCAGGAAACGCCAGTGACGTCATCTCTGAAAGCAAGGAAAATCTCGAAGAACCAAGCTCCGAAAAAGAAGGCTCCGGTAAAGCGGAATAATACGTGGGGAGTAGACAGCGTCTTCACATCAATGCGATCGCCGCTGATCAAGGCTAACCTCAGAGTATGCTTTGTAACCTTGCGCCGCCACGATTTGTGCGTTCCTAGTGCTAATACTGCTTCCATCCAGGAAATCCTTCTGCTTGCAGACTCGTGGGACTGCCTCCCACAAGACAAAAAGGACAAGATTACCAGCCTCTTTCCTGGCGGAGACAAATATCTTATTGTTCAGCCTGATGGATCAAGACGGCCCAACGTCGTTACCTTGCGCAGCAACAACAGCTTCCGCTACGACGTCACCCGCTACCAAGAAAATATCCACCTTGGCCGCCATAACCAGATCTGGCTCGAGAATGCCTGGGCTGCGCACCATCGCCGCATTCAAGGCTTTTATGACGATGCGCTGGAGGACAAGGTAAACTGCGATTGGAGTGTCGATGTGAACGTCAACACACAAACAAAATCACAGGGCGAGATCAACATCGCGGATGCGCCTGAAAAAGAACCTGAGCCCCAGGTGAGGATGGAATCATAGTCTATTGTGCCGTATATTATCTATCTAGCATGGGCTCCTGGTTTTCTTTCTCTTCCTCGTTCCCATCCCTTTTCACCGTACCCACCATCTCTATACCAACCCTCTGCTCGCTTTATTTCTTGCTCTAACTCCAATCAAGAATCTGCCGACTCAATTCTGCAAAGTCGGTCTCTCCCTCGCCCACTAGCGTCCAATCCTGATCCATGTACAGTGAAAAGTACGATCTATCATCAATTGTCATGTTGGTCTGCTCTGGCACACCGCCCGCCTGGCCCAAATCAACTGGCACCTGCCACAGATGCGATATGTCATGCAGCAGATCCGTATGAATTGGCATTTCCTGGAAAAATGACTCGACGCCCTGTTGCTGTGGCTGTTGTGGCTGCTGTTGCTGCTGCAGATCATCGTACGACATGCTGTTTGCCGCTGCTGTGCCTGGGCCCGAAGCAGCCTGGTCAGCTGTATCAACTGCTGCCTCCGCTTGTGGTGCTGCTGCTCCGCCCAGCCCGGCAGACAAACCATTGTTCTGTGCTTGCTGTCCCTCCAGGTACTCTGACACCTTGAGCCAGATGCGCTTTACAGCCTCGATGCGCTCAAGCACATTGCGGTTTCCACGTGACACGATGTGCTGCATCACACCGATAGCGTCATCCAGTCCAGGCGACTGGTTTATTCGCACACCTGGCTCTTGCGAGTCGAGCACAGCCGCTAGGATAAGGATAAATGCCACGGAGAAGAGAGCATCGGAGTCAAAGAATCCAAAAGACACTACCGCACATATCGGTCAGCAGGAAGCGATAATGAGAGTCCACTCTGATGAAAGAAATGAGAAGAAAAAAGGAAGTCTGAGTATACATACACATCATGTCTCGCTTTTGCAACGCTACTAGCACCCGCAAAGACCGCCTAGCTGCTTCGGTACACGTACGCGACAATTTGCCCAGGGGCGATGTCGAGAGCTGCTCAGCCTTGGGCCCACGGCCACTGAGAATCAATTGGGCTACATGTAAAAGAATAGGTCGGATAGTAAGGATGATGGTCTGCTCACCAAAAATCAGTTAGCAGAGTCTACTGGAGTTCCGGGGGTCTCTGCAACACCATTTTAGATAAGTCTTTATCAACAATTCACTTACATGATACAACATCAAATGCAAACTCGCTACAGTGCGGAACGACACATCAGGGTCAACGCCATGATAATCTGCCATCAACTCGGCTGGAATCTCTTTCGAAATATCATACAGCTGGCGCACAATTTCCTGGACGTTTGGCACGAACTGCTCCTCTGTGCGCAGGCCAGGTCCATACAACACGCGCATAATGTGTCCTGTGACGCGGGCAATCTTGATGGTCGTGCACAACCCCCCAGGATGAAAGAAGCCAGGCGCACTACTTGGAAGGGGGATTTCGATGGCCTCATCGGCGATGCTGGAACACTGGCCGGTAGCAGCGGCAACTCGTCTAGGAAGAGAGAGTTAGTCTTCCTACTGGGTACTCTGCTACAGTGAAATAACGAAGAGTCTCACCTCTCTTGCATATACACCGTCCACCACAGCCGGTTAATGTGTGTCCGTTCGCTCTGCAAAATTGGCTTTTTGGTTGATGCCATGTGGTAGCCATGCGTCAGGCATAGCCTAAGAGCCGTGCTAATCTGTAGAGGCGTTAGATGGCTGTTTCTACATGTCTCCCGTATCTTTGTACTCACATATACATAAGCCTCTTCCTTTCGTCCCGAGTTCTGCAGATACATGGCTGTCAATGCCAACAACTCCACTCCCAGCGCCTCCAGGCTCAACATATGGCTCAAATTCGGCATGTTTGCATGGGCATAGCGAAACATTTCAGCTCCGGGTAGGTCCTCCGATATCGTGCGCCCACTTTCGTCTTCATATTCAAACGTGCCAGAGAGCAGCTTTCCAACAGCAAGCAATAAAAGTATTTCGACTACCCACGGCGAGGTATAGTAATTCGGATCCGGCGGTGGCGGGGCACCGTAGAAAGCGCTCAGCTTGTCAGCAAACAGCCGTGCATCGAAATGATGCTGGATGTGACAGAGATGCAACATTGTCACGTCCAGCAGCTGGAAGGCCTCCTGCTCACTCGGTAGCACGGGGAAGTCGACTGGTCGCCGAGGTGCGTGTGCTGCGTCTGTTGCATTCCCAGTACTAGTGCTCAGTGGTGTCACAGGGCCACCGCTATGCGGCACACTGGCACTATTGGTGCTTCCTGGGCCGCTGCAGCAAACAGTTGACCGACGATTAAAAATGTTTTCCACACGTGAACCAAAGTTATGGCTAGAGCTGAGGGCCGCATCAGCAAAGATTGCTGCAGAAGAGAGTTAGACTGGTCAATTTCCATGACTAAGATGAAGGCAGCGGCAGCAGACAGGCAAATATCCTGAATAGTCACTTACTAGAATCCGGGGAGTCATTCCGCGACGGACACTCCTTGTCGACTTCAGCAAGCAGCAAATTGTGCTTGCTCTGCTGCTGCGAGGGTGTCTGCACTACAGACAGGTGAGCATGGTTGGTATGGGGAGTGTGGGTCTGCGACTGCACGGGTGTGCGAGACTGGGACTGCGGCCGCGATTGCGCTTGAGACCTAGACTGAGACTGTGATGGAGTCTGTGACGACGCTTGTGTCTGTGGTGCAGACTGTGATACCGATGAGGCCAGAGACTGGGGCTGGGGCTGGGACTGGGGCTGAGGCTGAGGCTGAGGCTGAGGCTGAGGCTGAGGCTGAGGCTGTGACTGTGACTGTGGCTTCGGTGCAGCATGCACGTTGGGCGGAATAGAAATAGACCGCTCGTACTCAGCGAGACGACTTTCCAGCTCCTGGATGCGACTGTAGGATGGAGATGGATGGGGCAACAGTTGGTCAGCAGGTTAAACTGAAGGTATGAGAAGGGGGTGCATGTTTGGCAGCAATGCAAGGTAAAAAGGAACATACGTTACGGAATACGCGCGCCGCTGTCCCGGCGCCGTGGCTTGGCAGTTGAGCCCGCGCTTGCTACAGTACTGGCATGGATTGCCACCAGAACACTTGACTTTCTTAGACCGGCAAGTCAAGCACCTAGATGCGAGTCGTATTAGTCAGAAACCGGGGCCATGTAGATGAATTCAAGTGTATAGCAATATACAAATAAACGAAGCTGTATAAAATCGCTAGACCAAACGTACGCTGTAAAGCTAGCATCTCGTGTGCGGCTCGGTGACTTGCTGACCCTGGCGTTTGTACCCGGCCCAGCACCGGGACTGTCCACGCCCCTTGCCGGTTGTGGAAGCTGGTGTGAAGGCGCCATTTCCGGCAGATATCAACCTCCGTGCGTCTAGGGAATTGTGATTGATATTACTTAGAAGTGGCGGCGCTATCGGGCCTTGTGCTCCGGGCCTTTGTCCTGTTGTCTCGGGCTTCCCTTGCTTGAGTCTGCGTGGAAGATGGGAAAAGCAAGATTATTGTTCATGCGAGTTTCTCGCTGGTCACTACCGAGAAGCAAATGAGCCACACTGCAAAAACAGTAAGTGATAAGATCGCTAAAGCCACTAAAAGACTCTTGATCACTACGAGAGAAAGAAAAGAAAAGGGAGAAGAAAAAAGAAATTCCTCGGAGAAGTGTGCCGGGACCTGATGAATTAAGGGTTGGTCAAAACCCTAACAGTTTTGTCATGCCATACTAGGCTCGGATATTAGATCCGAGGCTTTGAAGCCTCTCAATAGTTAAGTGAAAAATACTGGAATTGGGTACTACAACGAACATTCAATGCGTAATAGGACAAGCTGGGAAGATGTACTGGCTATCCTAAGTATTTTAAATGAGCAGTACGCAAGCGAGAATCATGCTTATTTAGATTCTTATGAGCGATCAATGTCGCTATTAAACCCTATTATTAGCATTTTCTAGGGTTTACCAGACCCCACCGATTCTTCTTGTCATACCAAGTGTGTCGACAAGTCTTTTCAGCCCTACCTGCTACCAAGACCAACACCCCTGTGCTCTTCGTTCACGCCCCTCATTACTTACACCCCACTGACACATGCTCTTGTTGGTCTCAGTACTCATCTTGTATATGTCAGTCAAGTCACTCCTCAACTGCTAATGGCACCCTCTGCAAAAGACTACCATCGCTCAAAGAGCCTGCTACTGCTGCAGAAGCTACTGAATCTCCGTGATGGGGCGAGTCCGTTGACCCTGGTTGTGGACAGTCTGGAGCAGACTGCAGGGCCTGTTTTGAAGGAGTTTGCTGCGCGGGCTAAGGTGTGTTGTCGGCTTTGGGCCTGTGTTGGGTTGTTTTACGTCTTGGCTTACTAATTGTATGCAGATTTCCCAAACAAAGGTCATCTTTGTATCGTTCACTACACTTAAAAAGCCGGCCTATGCTCATGCCTTTGTGCCTGCATGGGGCTGCCAGCTCACAACTCTCCGGCCACGGATTCTAGCACACTATCCCGCCATTGACAAAGCCGCCGTGAAAGCCAGGACCCAACAACGTAAGCTCCTCCCTCCTCCCGTCTTTTTCATTGTTGCGAAAACGCGCTGACTTCTTTTGCAGGCGCCGTCATTATCATTGACTCGCTCAACGCTGTGATCAACAATGATGCCGTTGCTGCAGTTGCTTTCCTCTCCAGCCTAATCACACCAACTTCCTCGCTTATCAGCGTATATCACTCTGATGCGCCGACACGCGTGCCTCTTGCTCATTGCGAATACGCCCCGCCACCACTCGCCGTACTGACGCATCTAGCCACAGCCATCTTGCGCGTGCGTCCACTTGCACAAGAAGTAGCTTGCGCAGCTGCGCGAGACCGTGCACTGGCCGAGCCAGAATTCGGCTTGCGCGAGGGAAAAGAAGGCGTATTGCTAGGCCTGCGTGACTGTGCATCTATGGGGGTAGCCTTAGGGAGTGGACAGGCAACTACTGTGTCTGGGAGCCCGGCTCCGACCGGCTGTGCGGTTGGAACAGTTGTGGAGATGGAACTGCGCCGCAAGAGTGGTCGCCAGGTCTCTGAGACTTTTGTTCTCTGTCCCCGCGACGCATCTGATCCACGCGCATCTAGCGGTCTAGGCATGCTTGTCCTGCGCGATGAACACCCATTACTTGTACGGAGAGGCGCAAATGACGATGAGGGTGAAACAAATGAGGATGAGGTCCCGCAGTCAACATTTAGCATGGGCCTAACGGACAAGCAAAAGCGCGATCGCAACGATATAGTCTTACCGTATTTCGATGCACAGATTGATGTCGGGGGAGGCGAGGGCGGCCGTATCTTGTACGACATGGGTAGGGAGGACGACTTTGATGATGAGGATGATGAGATCTAGATTAGGGTTCTCTAGGGTTTAAGAAAAGTAGGTCCACTTTTTAAATCACAGCACATTTTAAGCTTGAGGCAAAAGCAAATATATTCCTTGAATTTGGCAACCTAGTTGATAGCTGCTCACTGTCTTTTACTTGCTTCGTCACAGGCCTTTCCCAAGCGCATCATTCGTGAATATATATTCTCTTTACTCTTTCAAATTTATCGCTTCTAAATCCATAGTCTGCTATGGCCGACCATAGCTCGCGCCGCGGTCTACGCAGGCCTGATAGCAGCACAATGTGGGACGACTCGGAGCGTCACATGTCACGACACAACGAAACGCGCGAGCGAGACGGGCGACGGGACCGGGATCGCAGCCGCAATAGGGACAGAGACAGAGACAGAGACAGAGACAGAGACAGAGACAGAGACAGAGATCGGGACCAGGACCGAGATAAAGATCGCGGGCACGACAGACATAGGAGCGGGCGCCGGGGAGCTGATGGAGGCCAGCGCGACAAACCGCATAAGCGCTATCGCTCGCGTTCCCGGTCTCGAGGCCACTCACGCGAGCGCGGAAGTACCCGAAAGGATGGGGAGCGGGAACGAGACCGTGAGCGAGATGCACGAGGAGACAAAGAGCCAGTACGCCGCCGGGATGATACAGGTATGTTAATTGCTCTTGCGAAGAGTAGAAGCACCCGGGGCGTATGAAAGGATGTGATGCTAATCTAATGTGATGATAATATAGGATACAGAGCTATTGATCGCCGCTCCGCTTCGCCTGCAACTCTTCCCGATATGCTACCTACGCGCACCAAGACCGAGCGCACGGCGCCCATGTCCTTCCGGATGAGTGGTAATGCGCACAAAAAACACGACACAGGTGGGGAATCCGCCGCTGCTGGCGCTGGAACTAGTGCAGTTGACGATGATGACGAACTGGAAGTTGATATCGATGGTGGTGATATGAACGCTATGCAGGCGATGCTGGGCTTTGGTGGGTTTGGCACGACCAAGAATAAAAAGGTCGTGGGTAATAATGTCGGCAGTGTAAGCAAGGAAAAGAAGTCCCAGTATCGGCAGTACATGAACCGCGTGGGTGGGTTTAACCGGCCTTTGAGCCCTCCACGAGATTAGAGGAGAACAATGGGAGGAAAGACTAGATTAGATGATGGATAGATAGGCTGAAGGATGATGTTGTGAAGACGACAAATAAAAAAGTTCGGCTCATGCCGGTGTGACCCCAACCCGATTTGAACGGATAACCTTTTGATCTGGAGTCAAACGCGCTACCGTTGCGCCATAGGGCCTTTTGACATCTAAACCTGAATTTATACTGGTATATATTACATGGCGTGGAGCCTGCCGGAAGACACTGGAGCCGGCTGGGCGGTCTACCACGGGGGTAAGACGCTAGCACAAGGCTTCGGTGCCTGCGGAAGGCATAGGGAAGTGGCGGACGCGGAAGCCATTGCAGCCCTCAACGCAGTCAAGATCGCAGCGGAAGTTGCCCCTCCACAAGCAGAAGG